>JARKHS020022134.1:0-203894 GCA_030143305.2 Amblyomma americanum
TGCTTGCATATGCATACACTCTCAGAAGTTTTTGGGGCGCACGTCTCAGAAAAACACTATTTCTGTGTAACCTGTGCAGATTGCCTGAAAATGGCATGGGCTATGCAGAGTTCCCACCTGATGCACAAGTTTCAGGTTTTTATTTCAGGGTATATCTAGTAGCTTCCATAAAATTGAAGTTTTTCACAGCTGGCACGCCATGTAAACTTTTGATACCAAGTGTACTCTCTAATGTACACTCTAATCTAATGTCATCTAATTTCCTCACAGCCTAGACCAGCATGGAGATAGAACGCATAGTTTGTACTTCTGTATGCAACTGCACGTTTCTGCACTGTGTGCTTAGAGCATGAGAAAACGAGGGTTATGAGTATTGGCTATTGACTATTCAGGGCTTTGTGAGCTTTTTCAGTCAGTGATGCTTCGCAGCAAAGGACGTATCTATTCGATGATTGGTATTTTTGTATGTGCTAAGAGTGTACTTATGACATGGGAGCAGGCATTGTTTTTCATAATTTTTCACTGAGGCAGGAATTCAGATGGAACTGATGATTTTAACATCAGAATAAAGTGCAGAGATTGTAAATATTTAAAGCATAGAGTTAAGAGCACTAAATGATTCTTATTTGATCAGACACTCTGACTGGTGTCTTTCGAACAAAGTTTCCTGGTTTACTGACAGCCTTATGTGCTCCTGAAAGCATTCACCAGGTAATACAAAAATAAGTTGTTTTAGCACTTATTTGCCGGGGAATCCCTGAAGTTTAGCTTATGGCATTCACACCCATAGTATGCATATTTGTGCCATCCTATTGGCGCTACAGGCAGCGTGTATCCAGTCACGGAAATGGCCGAGCCTCCAAAATATGGCCGCTGCCCTAGCATTCAGTGACATGATTTCATGCTTTACTGATGTAAATTTCATGATTTGTTTTGATGTTGTCACTAGTACACACAGTTGCCTTTTTGCTAGCCTCTTTCTATGTCCATGCAATTGAATAAATTATGAACCTTTCTGCCTTGCAGGTGGACTGCCCTCGAAACCTGGCAAAGTCGGTCACTGTGAAATAGGTCCATGCAAAAATTGATACTTGCCCATACACGTTCAGAAATGAAAAAAAAAAGTTATATCTATGAATATATAATATGCTACATGCAAAAATCTACTGCCAACATAATATGACATACTTTTATGTTCAGATAACTTCAAGGCTGTGTGCTTAATATTTATTTATTTTATTTATTTACCCTAAAGACCCAGAAGAGGGCATTACATAGAGGGGGAATGATGAAAAGAAAGCATACAACAAATCAACTCATAACAAGTGATGGTAAATATAGAGAGGGCAGAGTTTGGGTAACATTTGGTTAAGTGCAGTATAACATATTGAAACCACAAAATTCAACACGTTCAAACAAGTGAGTAATAATTAGGGCAAAATAAGTAACTAAAAATACAATGGCACATAAAAGAGGCTCCGGAGCTGTTCAGCACACAAGAAATGGCAAAGCAAAAAAGGACCGCCAAAAAGTCACGGACACGGTAAATCATTCAGCACTCTATGACGCATTTTCCGTGTTCAGAAATGTTAGTAAAGCTGTTTGAAAAGATGATAATTCAGTATGGCCGACAATGCTGGGTGGCAATGAGTTCCATTCATTTATTGACAAAACCAGCGGTGACTTCTGATATTTTAGTGTGCGAGCGAAAATCGGACGTACCTTATGCGCATGATCCAGGCGAGCTGAACAATGAGGTGCAGGAAAGATATGATTTCGGGAGAATGGCGTTTCGCTATAGTATAAGGTGTGAAATAATGACAACCGGGCGAACTTTCTACGTGTAGCAAGAGGTTGAAGGTTCATGGCTTGCTTCATTGCTGATACGCTTTGATGACGTGAGTAGGATGACAGTATGAATCTGACGGCTTTATTTTGTACTGCTTCTAGAGCATTTGTAAGAATCGCGTGGGAGGGGTTCCATATAACAGAAGCGTATTCAACAGATGATCTGATAAGCGTTGTATAAGCGCTGTGCCGTGTTTCAGCGTTCGCAAGGGGTAAACGGCGTTTCAAGAGACCAATTTTTTTAAAGGCGTTATTAGTTATGTATTCAATGTGAGCATCCCAGGTTAAGTTCTGACTGAAAAACACTCCCAGATATTTTATACACGACACGGAGTCAATTCCACTATTATTTAACCGGTAATTATTCAGTGATGTTTCTGCTACGCTAGAGAATCTTACATGCTTAGTTTTACTGACATTAATATCCATCTGCCACGTTGAACACCATTCAGTTAGTTCTGTTAGATCTGATTGGAGAGCTAGTGCATCAGTCGGGGTGGTTATCTGCCTGTATATTACGCAGTCGTCTGCGAAAAGCCGTATTGATGAAGTAATATTAGAGGCTATGTCGTTTATATAAATTAGAAAAAGTAGTGGCCCTAATACTGAGCCCTGTGGGACACCGGATAATACGCGAGTGGGTTTAGAAATGAGGTTCTCAATTTTGACCGACTGGTAACGATCGGTTAGGAATTGCTCGATCCATGTAGTTGTTTTGTCGTCGAACTGTAAATTTCGGGTCTTTAGCAGTAAGCGTTTGTGGGCAACACGGTCAAAAGCTTTTGTAAAGTCAATGAAAATGGCGTCTGTGAGATGAGACGTGTAGGGATTGATGAAGGTCAGTCACAAGCTCAAAGAGTTGCGACTGGCATGATCGGTTTTGCCGGAATCCGTGCTGGTTCTTGAGAAGTAAGTTATTTAGGTTCAGATGGTTCATGATGTGGGAAAAGAAGATATGCTCTAGTAGTTTGCAGCAGATACAAGTAAGTGAGATAGGCCTGAAGTTGTTTGGATCGGTGTTACTTCCTGATTTGTGTACGGGAATGATGTGTGCTTGTTTCCAGTCGTCCGGGAGCTGTCCTGTATCCAGAGATTGTTGAAATATCAGCGCGAGCAAACCAGATGATTCGTGACATGTTAGTTTCAGAATCTTTGTACTGATCCCATCGGGTCCTGGGGCCTTTTTTAGTTCTAGCTTGTCGATTGCACGGGCGACGCCATTTGTTGTGATAGTAATAGGTGCAAATTGAAACCGTATGTATGTTGGAGAAATGGGCGGTAAATTATCAGTGGGGAGTTCATTTGTGAACATGTCACTAAAAGATTTGTTGAAGATTTCGGCACACTCGTCTAACGGTAAGGGCGAGCCCTCTCCTGTAGTTAGTGCTGGTAAAATGTTGCTGCTTTTAGGATTTACAGTGCGCCAAAACTTTTTGGGATCACTTTTTAATAGTTTCGGAAGTGTGTCGTTATAGTATTTTTGTTTCTCTTCTTCGAGTTTTCTTTCAGTAAGTGCAGCAATTTCCTTATATTTCATCCAGTCGAGTGGTGCATTGGTTCTTGAAGCTCTTCCGTATACCCTCTTTTTTCTGTTTAAGTACCTTTTGCATTCGTTAGTGAACCAGGGATCATTTATTCGGTTTGAGATTGTGAATTTGGGAATGCATATCTTCTCAAGTTCTTTTAATTTATCACGAAATAAGCACCAGTTTTCATTCGTAGTACGTTTAGTGAAGTCGTGGCGGAAATCAGCTGCAAAGCTTGTTAGAATGCTATTCATTTTAGGTATATCTGCACGTGCGTAATCCAGTATCTCTTTGCTGATCCTTGCGTTATCAGGGCGAGGCAAGCTGAAGCGGCAATGAATAATCTTGTGGTCGCTGATTTCCTCCAGCACAGAAGCAGACGCATGGTCAGGATGGTCGGTGAAAACTAGATCTAAGGTATTATCGCCGCGTGTGGGTTCACGAACCAGCTGAGTTAGTTGATAAAGTTGCAACAGATTGAGAAAGCAAATACATTCGGCTCGGTTATTATGATGGCTGACAGAATAATCCAACCAGTTGATAGAAGGATAGTTGAAATCTCCGCACAGGACAAGAATTGATTTGGGATGTTTAAGTGTTATCTGCTCTAAGGCTTCATTCAGGGAATCAGTAAAATCAGATGCAGAGTCAGGAGGTCTGTAAAGAACTCCTAAGATAATTTTTCTAGTTCCAACATGTGCCGAGACCCAAATCATTTCCAGTCCTGTGTCAATACGTACAACGGTCGGGCGGAAATCCTTTTTTATTGTTATGATTACTCCTCCCCCTCGAGAACCGATCCTATCTTTACGAAAAATTTGAAACGAAGGCGGAAATGACAATTCAGAGTCGGGGATGTCGTCCGAAAGCCAGGTTTCAGTGCCGACAATGACATCCGCGGAACATGTGTAGATGAATGAATTGAGAACATGAAGTTTCGGTAGTATACTGCGGAAGTTTGCCAAGAGAACCGAAACGTTATTGGTGTCCATGTGTTTGCTATAGCCGGGCGGGGGAAGTCAGTCTGAAATTTTGTTTGGTTGTTCTTCGCTTGGCTGAGAGTTGGTTTGGCTGGTTTCGGCCGAGGCTAGTTCGTCTCGTTCTGTGCTCGGCCTATTTTGGCGTATTTCTACGACACTGCTAGTAGCTGCATCATACATAAAGGTGCTCCCCCTAAAATGCAATTTGTTCAAGCGTATGCGGAAACGTTCCTTTTCGTCCCGATTTGCCTTGACGAAGTCTCGCAACTTCTTGCGCGCTAGCTGAATCTTGGGAGAGAAATCCTCCTCCAGCCATACTGTCATTGATTCCAAGTCCTTCAGTTTGTGAGCGTTGCGCAAAGCCTCTGTTTTTGTTTTAAAGTTGAGAAATTTCACAATTAATGGCCTGTTAATTCCTGAGCGGCGCTGTCCTATACGATGAGCACGTTCGAGGTCAGTGACGTTTAAATCGAGGTGGGTGGAGAAGAAATTCTTCACAATACGTTCAGATTCGGCAAAACCCTCCTGTTCTTCTTCGGGGAGGCCTTTGATGAGCAGATTGTTTCGTCTCATGCGGTTATTCATGTCGTCTACTACATCTGCCAGCTCTTCACTTGTTTTTGCAATGCCCAACTTCACCGCCTCGACATTGTTCCCAATTTCGGGGACACTTCCGATGTTCTGTTCAATGTTTTTAACCCGCGTTTTTATGCTGATTATGTCTTTTTTGATTGCAGCTAGGGTGGCTGTGGTTTCACTATGGCATTCACTGATGAGAGCTAAAACGTCGTCCATCTTTGGACCAGGGTTTGCCTCGACATCCCCAGAACAAAGCAGTAACAGTGAAAAAAGAGTCAGCAGCACCACAGACGGTCTTGGGCAAAGCACGCGGATTAGTCCGGGTGCCCCTCTCCAGCCATAATCATGAGTGTGATCACGACGCTGGAGAGTGAAAAACGTGCCAATGCGCGCTCAGTACGTACACACATCGATCCCCATTAAATAAAAAGCAGGAAACCAAGGGAAAGCAAATCACAGAATCACGAGTCAGATGGGGATCAATGGCCACAAACTTATAGAGCAAAAAGACGGAATGAATAGGAAAAATTCCTACCTACGACAGCAAAAAGCACGTCTTAGTTGGTGAACAGCGTGGCCACGATTCCCGAGGCGGCGAAGGCGATCATCCCTTTTTGTAGTAGAGTGGCGTTGTCTTCGATGTTACGTCACAGCTTTTATCATGCATGCGTTGTCGTTGCGTGATGTGTCGAGGGCCGGGCGGCTGCTCCTTCGACGACCAGGGTCAATCAGCAGATGGGCAGCACGGCGCGAAGCGATCCTACGGCAGCAAAAAGCACGTCTTAGTTGGTGAACAGCGTGGCCACGATTCCATGAATTAATTGCCATGAAAGTAGCAGCAGCAAATATATATCTTTAAATCAAACCCCATGAAGCGATACTATGAAGAGCAATTTGTTTCTGCAAGTTTACCATTTGTGTAAAGGAACGTTATTCAAGAAATAATTTCTCTTGGTTCAACTTTCAAGTTCTGTGTAGCTTTATCTTACCATCTTTATTCCAGCGGCAATAAAAATTTTCATTTTTAGTATATCTACACCCAGGCGAGCTTATATAGCCTAGACTCTCTCCTTTTGCTTTTGTATATATGTGTATTTCAAAAGTTCTGCATTTGCTTTAGCCAGTGATTAAGGGGACGTGTGGTATGTCATTTATATTGAAACTATGGAGAATCTCTTTACATGCTTTTTAATAAAGTCTTCCACCAATACATGTGTGCTGTGATCTTATTGCTGCTGGAAGCTGGATTCGAACAAAATACATCGGATAACCCAAACACAAGAAATTCCCCTTTTCGAAAAGGACATTGCTGTCAAACAAGTATACCATGGAACAGATTATGCCATCTGAAGTCTTGCATGGCTGGTGGCAAATACGTCTGTAGATTCAAATAATCTACATGAGTTCCTTCTCTTTCTTGTAGCTCAAGCATATAACAGAAGCAAAACCAAGAATTTGCACTGATGCAAAAGTACGAATGCTTCCAGTTTATAAGAATATGCAAGTCTTCTCGAAGCTGTATGTCCTAGCAGTTCATGCATGTTGCAATCTGAAAAAAAATCTGTGCCATGAAAGGGTGCAGTTGCTTACTTTAAGTGACTGCCGGCAGTTTAGCAGAGTGATGAAGTGGACACCAATGAAAGGAAAACAAATTTGGGTGGATGGAGTGACCTTGGGAGGTTTGCTGGAATAACATGACTGCAGCTGAAGCAAGATGGGAATAATTTGAGGCACTTGAATGGTGCTTTTATCCTGAAGCAGGCTCTTCTCAGATGGCGGTGACTGTGAGGTATGGAAGAAGATGCCGCCGTGCAAAAATAACTTTAAACTTCAAAAGCTTTCCAACTGGGAAGCACTGAACTTATAGCACATGAGGAAATGAGTTTCATGGCGCTTAAGGGAATGTGGCAGTGAACACTATATTGGTTATTTCTGCAAGAAATTTACATTTGAATTTTTATGTACGTGGAGTGTGACTGTAATATCAAAGCAAAGGTTAGTTCTAAGGTGTCTGTTTTTAATTTTCAAGTTCTGAATATTAGTGTTTTAATAAAAGTCCATCCCACTTTTATTAACGAGAACAGCAATTTTAAGTTTTGAGTGTTAGCAAATTTATATTCTCTATTAAATCTGTATTCTTGTGCCCTCAACAGCCATGATGAGAAAGGGAAGAAACTTTACATGTTTGACACAATATCTGTTTCTGCAAAATTAAGCCAAAACTGTGCAGCCAAGCAAAATTCAGCAGCTTTGTGCTGCTTCTTAATGTCAAGAGACCAATTTGCAAGAGATAGGAGCATTTTAATATTTCTCATTCTATGACAGTGGAGGGCTCTGAGTTGCACAGTTGAATGACACGTACAATTAAGTTGCTGCTCAAAGCATGAAGCCTCGAAACAGCAGTGCCACTGATTTATTTTTGTTTCTTGTACCAGTGAACTTTGCGTGCATTCTGGCTTTTTTCTGCAATGCCCCATTATTACTCTAATGATTAGCTGTTGGTGATCGAGCAAAACTACTATAGTCCAATTTTTGAATAAATTTGGTCAACTTTTTTTGCCACATTTCTCATCAATGGTAACAGAAGTCCTGTGCAGCCATAGTCAACTAGAATTATGGGGACAATTTTAAGTTTTTCTTTGTAGCTGTAAAATATTTTGAAATAAGTGTGTCAGTTATTCAAGGGATGATATCTTCGTCTGCCTCTACTTTTCTGTCCACATTTTTTCCAGTCTTTCTGAAATTTTATTGCTAACAATTTTCTTCTAGTCACTGTATTTTATATATGCCATCATATAGCTTAACTGTGAAGATATAATGTATCCCGTTCCTGGGGCCGCATTTCGATGGAGGAGAAATGCAGAAACAGCTGTGTGCTGTGCAATGTTGGAGCATGTTAAAGAACCCCAGGTGGTCTAAATTAACCCAGACTCCTCCACTACAGCACCCCTCATAGCTTATATGTGGCTTCTTACTTCCGAGCTAAAATATTAATTTTACTTTGGCTCACAAAGGAAAGATTCGAGAATGGTTTGCCTTTCTCAGTGGGAGATGGTCATCTTTTGTTACTGCATTGGGTGGCTGTCGAGATATGTACAGGGGCATATCTAGTGCAGCTATATATTGTAGCCCGTGATACGTCAATAGACTGTGTACATTGTGTGCTGCTGTGGAACTGAATTTGCTACAAGTGGCTCCCCTGAAGCAGTAAGCCATTTGTGGGCTAGAATGATAAATGACATTTTTTTATGTTAGTGTGTGATCCTTAGGTGAGAACCTAGAAATTTAGTTCTGACTGCCAGGTGGCAGGATGAGTGGCATCAAAAGGTGGGTTGTAGTGGAAGCCTGCATGCTTGATAACTGAGCAGCTGCTGTTAAGCCTTCCTCAGCTGGCCTATGCCCTGCCACTTTGGTGAAAGGAAAAAATTATAATGTGAAGTCACCATGCTGTATGCTTGCTCTATCCAGCATGACATGCTGTGAATTGAAAGCCTGCGTATCACTTGTAGTACCACATATTGTCCTCTAGAATACACCTACTGGGCTTCATATGTATACACTCAGTAGGAGGTGGTCACTTTTGTTGACACTATCTTTAGCCACAGCTCTACCAGCCTGTTTTTGTTAAATTGATTTGTACATGTGTGGTCATGCCCAGCAAGAGGAAAGCAGAACTTTTGTTGTTGCTTTTATATTGTTATTGTCAACCAGCATTATGAACAAAATTTTTTAAGCTAAAAAATTGCTGGTTCAGCTGTTGGTGGTTACTCATAGTAGAAACAAAAGAGCAGTACACTGAAGACAATTAGAGCAAGTAACAGAAACACACACACAAGCTTTGACATTTGGAACTGAATTTAATACAGGAATTTGTGTTTTAGCTTCAGTGCTTAACCATCCACTTGTCCCACGTTAAATTCAGCTGTGGTAATTGTCAGTGCTTTCTTCTGTGCGTTCCTTCATCTTCACATGCAGTGTGTTGATTTGTTTCCATCCTAAATTTTTTTATCACTGGAGATATTGCATGAAAGTTGTAAAATTACAAATGGAGCATTTGTCAAGTGCGCTTATTCTGAACCTGAAGAAATGAGAACATGAAATTTCAGAGATGCAATTTTATGCCTTAAGAACACAGGGTACTAAAAAAAAGAAAATCATCTTTGGTTTTCTATCAACATCGAGCCTCGAAACGTTACTGAACATTATTCAGTGCATATGCCTTTCTGCCCTTTAATAAATGCAGAACAGCCTGAATTTCAAGCTTAAGTGGAAATTAAGCAGACAGGCACGGTTTCTTCTGAGCTTGCTTTCACTCCGATTTCTGCAATAAAAAATTATCTGCGCAAAGTTGGTTTTCCTGAGCCCTGTAAATTCATGCAATAATTATGAAATAAATAAACAGCACTTCTTGTTACTTCTTTTATATTCAAGCTTCACCCAGTGAAATTTGTAACGGACATCACTGCCAGTCCTTAATTAACTTGCATCTTCAATCTTTGTTTCAATGCTGGCATCTTTCCTTCTGAGTTGCAGATTTCTAAAATGAACATAATTTATAAGAAGGGAGACAGGAACAGCCTAGAAAATTACCGGCTTATTTCAATATTGCCTATCAGTGTTATTTTTTCTCGCTTGGTGTCAGTTACAGATGAGCACAGTACAATACATGACTCAAAATTTGGATTTCGAAAAAATCACTCCACTGAACTTGTTCCGCTAAACCAAAAAGAATATGTTCTACAGAACTTTGAACAAAATAAGTCTTATGAATATTTGTTGATTTTAGTGAGGCCTTTGATTCCTTAAATTGCAACTTACTGCTGAAAAAGTCAGAATTATATGATATATATGAGGCCCCGTGCTTAATATATATGATGAAGTCACTTTGACAACCATGAACAGTATGTATCTTTAAACAGTTGGTCTTCATTGACTAAAACAATGTCATTTGGTGTACCACAAGGCATTTTAGAGCCTTTCCTTTTAACATTTTATATAAAACAAAATCATCAGGCCATAAGATACATAATCTGCACTGATGACGCTAGCTTATTTATTGCAGGGAGAGACAATAAAGCTTTTTTGCCATGGCAGTCAAGTTTAAGGTAACCGATTGGTCACTTAGTAATACATTAACTATATTAATACTAAGAAAACAAAGGCTGTAATTTTTCGATCAAAAAACAATTAGAACAATGCTGTACCCATGAAACACGACAAGGGCTACGCAACGTGTAACAAACGTCTACAAAAGTATATGGTAATGTCTAGAAGAAATCTATTTTCAGGTGTTCTGTAGACAATGAGGCAAAAAGAGGGGTCATCATTGCATACTAATGCTCCGCCAAAAAGGTATAGAAAACTTCTTCGCAAGAACTCATTAAGAACATATTTAGACATTTTTATTTTTTAGAAATGGCTGCTTATATTTTAGGCCTACAGACTCAAGATCATTATGCTATATGTTTAGAACCCTGTAAAAACAATTAGGTTTAGGTTTAGTGCTCATGCTTTTAAGAGCGTGAGATCTGACCATGTTTCGATTTTGTGGGGTCTGCTATCACCCTTAGAGTCAGTGATAATTATGCAGAGTCACTGGATAATTATCACTGAACAATTCGTTCCACTATATATACTCCAACAAGGGGCACCCCTGGGGACAGTTACATACTTAATTTTGCAGGCAAATAAAACCCTATGGGTGTTGGCATAGAAATAAAACCACAAATAAATAACAGGTAAACATTGTATGCATGCAATTCCTGGTGAAAATCTTCAATGGGGAATGCAACTGGGATTAACTGGGATCAAATGGTTGCAATGGGGATTAATTGGTCCCCATTGGAAACCAACTGGGAATCAACTGGCCCCATTGAGCAAGCAAATGGTACAATTACTAATTGAAGTGTGTTACCATGTCGCACCGCCGCGCAAGCCGAATTATAGGCCCACCTTTACCCGATCTTCCAGTGCTTGCTGTTTTGCTTCCTCATTTGTTGGCCCCACCTTTCAATTTTTTTTCTTTCTGGTCCATGTTATAATTACTAATTCCTAATGTTTTGAAGTTATTTGCAATACACATTACTTCTATAAAACTTCTTCAAACAACTCCAATTAAACGTCTAGCAACATCTAACTCTAGATTAAAACGTTTAAAAAACATCTGAGCAATGAAGGTTTATCCACAAACATTTTAACAACATAGACATAAATGGTATATATCTAGCCACAAATGTAAACATACTGGCAGAAGACGTTTATTCACAAACGTTTTAAAAACTTATAAATAAATGTACGTTTCCCATGCAACATTTTAAATATTTCCTTAGATAAAGATGTTAGAGGTATACTGTGATCTATTCTGCCCAATAAATATATAGTGTGTGCGTGTGCGTGCGTGTGTCGCCTTAACCATTACTGCAGCATTACCGATAATCGCTAAACTACGGCGACTGTCAACAGTGAAGGATATTTGCTGGGCGGGTGATGTGTGTTCATTTACACGGCATAAGAATAGATCTCAACGAGCGCTCGGCAGGTGGCGCAGAACACCTCGCAGTTCTTTGCTCTCGGCCAGATAACGCCACACGACTACGGCCCCTTTTGAAGTTAGAAACAGCGAAGTAAATGGGGCAGGAATAGACGTTAGCAAGGAAATGTTGCAATATTGTGGATATATATACATTGAGAGGCAATGAGCACAACTAGTTTAAATACAAAGCTTAACCAGAATGAGTAAATAACCAGAAAATAAGACGCATACTTTCCGATAATTCACATTGTTTACCAGTCATTCTCGTGGCCTTCAGGTTATTTATCGTGTGCGAAACATTGGGACTTCCAACAATTTGCTTGCCACCAGTCCGATAAAAAGTGGGTGCCTGTATCGATCGGTCATCCGTAATTCATCAACCCGCCAAATCGAAAAACATTCAGTGGATTTAGTCGAACACACGGCGTGCAGAATGAGCAGTGGTGCGGACTGTGCTCCGAGCAAATTAACCTGATAGCTGCTATTTTCTGTACTACAGACATTAAATAAATGAAACTTGAAATTCTTGCCATAGTGTGAAAATATCACAGGCATGCCAAAAGAGCTCAGGTGTGACGAATCAGACCGCATATGTTATTCTATATATTATATGCATAATAATTTGCACTTGTAACCGCGAGCTCATTCGGCATTTAGATGACTAGCTTCATTGTCAAAGAAAGTAAGGCACTCTAAAACCGGTGTCACTCATGAGCGAAAGAGCACATGTACGACCTACACGACTAGCGAGCACGGAAATTAGACCTTGGTTTTCTCGCTAAAATCCCAGCCTTTCCACTGCAATCAAGAATATATATATACTTAGGAAAGCTTTCAGTTTCCTCAGTGTTTGCGTCCTGTTGCCCATTAAAAGCTGAGCCATATATAATTGCCTCCTTGTGATCGATCATGGCAATTAAGGGAAGGAAAAACTGTAGCTTTCGTCAGCGCACGACAATGTATCTCTTCCGAAGCAATTTACCTCGCTAGTCAGGTGCCAAAAGAGATTTAAAAAAAAAGAGAGAGCAGCAAATATGTGTAAAAAAAGAATAACTATAAAAAAATGACACCGAACGCACGGCAACTGTGCTTCGCCGCGCAGCGCTCCTGCGGAATGTGCTGCAGCAACCCACCCACACAAAACAAAATAAATAGCTCGGCTGAGTGACGTTCACGATTCTTGTCGACACGACTGAAGGAGACGGGATTGGTGGTGCTATCAAGTGGTCAACTTTGATGCGCTCAGCTTTCGGAAAGTATACGCTTCTGACACCGTGCACCTAGTTAGAGTCGATGGCAGCTCCCAAGAGCTAGAAGATAAAATGTTCGGCGACACTTCAAACAAGTATTTGAAGCCGCACGTTGTGGTGCGGATCCGAGGAGGATGATTCCTGCGGGCCCCCCTTTGTAGACGTGTCTTGCGCCGCATCCTCGAGAACCCTCGAGCGGCTCGTGAAGAACACAGCGCTTAATTACAATTGGCAGCGGAATATCCCCAGGTGAAAAAATTCCAACTGGTTCCAGCTGGCAACCAATGGGCTATCAACTGGTTCGAGTTGATCCGCAGCAGGAACCAGTTGGTCTGGAAATGGAACAGGCTGGAACCAGTTTGTCTCGAAATGGAACCAGCTGGAACCAGTTGGTCTGGAACCGGAACCAGCTGGAACCAGTTGGTCTGGAAATGGGACCAGCTGGTCTGGAAATGGAACCAGCTGATCTGGAAATGGAACCAACTAGAACCAGTTGGTCGATCTGGAAGAACAAGCTCGAACTAGTTGGTCAGGAAATGGAACCAGCTGGGACCATTTGGTCTAGAAGTGGAACCAGCTGGTCTTTAAATAATAAATTGGCCTGGAGCTAGAATGTACGCTCATACTAGCTGATCTAGAAGTAATTTTTTGATAGCATAGCTGCACACGAACTATACCCCAGGCTAAAATAGACCTAATAAGAAATTTGTGCAAACTAACTTTTGCTGGTTCCTGCTAGAAATTAGATTATGCAGCAGGTGTCCGAGTGTGCAAGTCTATAATCATGTACTGCAACACAAACAATATTCCCATACTTTGCAAGCCATATCAGCGAGGGCTCTGCTGAGCAAATGAAAGGCTTACAGTCGGATTATATTTGTTTCACCTCATGTCATTTAGCTTATGGTTAAAAATTGTAACAGTCATAAACAATGCTTACTGAAATAGGCTTGTTTATAAATCAAAATTTTCAGCTCTGCTGATATAACTGCACGGTGTGTGTCCTCATATCAACACATTCATGATGTGGTTGTGAAAAGATTTGGCTCATGCTTAATTACGTAGTGTGTGCCCTATGTGATTGGTTCTATTTTTAACACAAATCTAGGCATTTTTGCTACTTGTGCAGTTTGAAAAAGTACTAAAATGATGCATATTTCATGATTTAAAAAATGCACAATAGGCAGGAATGCATAGTATTACTTCATAAAGCAAATGAAAAATCAACATCAAATCAAATAAAGTATAAAGATGAAATTTATTTGAAGGAAAAGCAAGGATATGAAACACGGACAGCAAAACATTCTTTTGAACGATGCACACAAACCATATACAACAGCAAATAACAGCACTGCTTAAAGACACACAGAGGTCAACAGCGTCAAAACCTTGTTTGCGGTAAAAGCAATTTTGTAGTTATTCCTGGCTATTTTTAATTAGTACGGCAACAAAAGATGCACTACTGAGAAAACTGGAATCAAGATTATGAAGTAGAGGATGAAAAAGGCTCATTGATCACTGCTTGCAAGTCGAATTCAGTGAAGTGCGGTGTAGCCCGGCACTGTGGCTCGACAGGGGCGCCCCTGTCGAGCCCCAGTGCCAGTCACTGTATATTGGAGCTGGCAAAGTGAACTGTCAGTGCACTTGTGTGCTATTGCAGTCAATACCGCTGTAAAACCGGTTGCATTTCGATGGAGGCGAAATGCTAGAGGCGCATGTACTGTGCGATGTCAGTGCACGTTAAAAATCCCACGTGGTCAAAATTATCTGGAGCAGTCCACTAAGGCGTTCCTCATAGCCTGAATTGCATGGGACGTTAAACCCGATAAAATTCAAACCAGAACTACTTTACAGCACCACACAAAACCAGCAATCATTGGCTCTTATACAGGGCCTTAAACTGAAGTGGTATGAAAAAACATGCAGCATCCCCTTCCACAAACACACATGGCATGACACCAGGTTTTATCTCCACTAAGTGTTCTCTCTCTGCTAGTTCAGCAGCAAGTATGTGCATAGTCTTGTATGCTGGAGTGGTGAAGAACTTGCGTGCGATCACAAATATTCTGTGTTGTCCAGCCACATCACTGAAGCAGCTTATATGCCTGATTTTTATGCAGGTTCCTGATTCAAGCAATGCGGCAGTGGAGTCAGTCATGTACGGTCTTTTGTACTGTTCGCTGTGGAACACACAGTGAGATACTGCAACTCGGTCATGTTCCACAACAGGACCTCCTATAATATGGCCAATCTGGCCTTCAACAATGTCCAAAACTTGTTGAGGAGCCTCTCTTGGCTTGCCAAGTGGCTGAACAGGCTTTTGACTCAAGGCACTATCTCTTCTCAAGAACTCTTGCGTCTTGGTGCTAGCAAGTGCCTTCAAACTGTTTAAAGAATTAGTCATCATCAGCCGCTCAACAATATGTACTGGCACACTTTTAGACGAAGTCACCAGCTCCTTCAATTGCCCAATATTTGACTCAATGGCAAAACATGAATGTGCCCAGAGTGGCCCCTGTGCCAGCACACTCTTGGGCAAGTGAAGTAGCTGGTGGACATTGAACGTCATAGATCTTTCCCCATAAAGAGCTTGTGTTTGCACTACAATCTTCACTAAACACTGCGTGCTGTGGGCGATATCGTCATCTGTTACACTGTCTTGCAGCAAAAGTGCAACACCCCTTACTAGTAAGGCAAAATGTTTAAGAAATTTTGCGCCCAAGATGCCATCCAAACATGGTAGCGAAAAGCAGAGCAGCCACTGCTGCCGCTCCACTGCTTTCCAGTATTTGCGTACTGTGAGCGAGCATTGCAGTCGGTGAAAGCACAATGGAAGTTTGAAATCACAGAGCTTTTTGTCCAAAGCTTCAGCTCGTGCAGGATCACCAATATAGAAGTCTTCTCTAGCACTTGTCAGCCAAAGCTCTGTGAACTGGCGTGCCACACCTAAGAGAACACAGTGCATGTAATCTGGGGTAAACCCCTAGATTACATCAAGGTGCGGCAAGTTCACCAGAGCTGTTGGCCCCTTCACACCTTTCACAACCTCGTTTCTTGCCACTGCCATCTTCATGTGGGCGATGGTTTCCTCCGCAGTTCTATCAGGCACTGGGTCCCGAAGAGTGTACTTGACAGTCCCTATTCCAAAAGCAAGAATAACAGGCACAGTGAGAAACTGAGGCAGAAATACTGACCTATTTCCCAAGGTGTCTAGAGGCTCAAGGAATTATGCAAGAAAAAAAGCAAGTGTGATATCAAAATGAAACCAAGAAAATAGATTTGAAAAAGGATAGGCAGCCATTCCACAAGCCCTGTGGGCAAAATGATCTCATGCAGATGCTTCGGTGTACTAGCTATTCACTGCTATTATTCAGAAAAGTAGGATAAAGCAAAATAATTACAGTGCTTTACACTGTGAAATCATGATACTGTGCAATGAAATTATATTGACTATTACGATTAACTAACTGACTGCAGCGCTACTAACTTGGGTTCATGGGGACGAACCAGTAAACATGGTTTTCCATACCGAAGTTGCACCTCAACTATAAGGCTAATTGTTATGGAGGGCTCCGCGATAATTAAGACTCCTAGAGATTCTTTATTGTGGATCTTGCATTGCAAAAGTCGCAAAAAGTTTTTGCATTTTACACCCACATAAGGGCAGCCTCCACAACCAAGAGTGAACTATGGCAACACCGAGATCAGTACTAGACGACCTAAGGGTACAAATAAGCGCATATAACTAAGCAAAATATAGGTATAATATCTGTGTTCTCTAGCTTTGCAACGTAACTACAGCATTAAGACTAGCTGATTTCTGTGAACAGCTGGCTGTCGACACAACAGAAGCCCACATGATAAGTGTCAAATTACATGACTTGCATATCAAGTAGACTTCTTTGTACACAGCTAGACATACCCGGTGTCCATGCCTTTTTGAATTGCAAATATTCAAAATATACACACTAGGTGCAATGATTTGTAATATTTTCCATCAGCACATTTCAAACATGTCCAAGTTTTCCTGCAGCCCTCTAGGCTTTCTGGCACATAACCATAAGAATTTAAGAAACTTCCCAATCTTAGCACTCCTTTTTCCACTGCTGCATAACAGCCTCACTGTGCACAGCGCTTTTAAGATTTTTGAATGAGCTTATTATGAGATGAGAAATTTATTCGGTAAACAGCAATAATTTCTGAATGTTCAGTGCTTGTAATGCTGTACTCTCCATCGATAATGGTGCCTGGGTGTAGGCACCATCCACATCCGAAATGCCCATTAAACTGTAGCATGTTTTGCATAATTGCCCTCGCTGGCGAGTCGGCACAGCAACTGAAGCAATGAATCTGCAGGGTAACAAAATTACAAATACAATGAATGAAGGCCTAAAACCATTCCCATAAATTAACTCCTGAAAAGGTGTATTTGCAAAAATGCGACACATTTTAATCATATTTGCCTAATTAATTACGCCATCTAACGTTTGGCCAACGATTATGCAGTGCTTAAATAAAATGTATAGAAGGCTAGTAAAAATAATCCTGCAGTGATCAAATGTTTACGCATTCAGGAAATTTCAGACTGAGTCAGGCAATTTCCAACCCCTCACCACTCTATGTCATACCAACCATAACTTCAGAACATAATTTCCTTTCCTCTTTTGCATCCTGTTCGCTTCTTACCCGAATCATACCAAATCCCGTTTAGGCTTGGCAGCATCGCCCGGAGCACGATGCTAAACTTCGTGCTTTGCTTCGTACAGGTTTTGCTGGGACTGCTCGGAAACACCGGCGGCAATCCTTCACCCATCGACGGTTATGCCTGCAGGGTGACATCAGCAATACCGCTGCAGCACCTGCCTGATTGCTCGACAGACGAGCTGAATCTGACAAGACTACCGCACGTGGAGAACTGCGCTGTGACGTGCACGTTGGAGCGTCCGTTCGGCACTACAGCGACCCCAGTGACATCATCTGAGCCCAATAAAATACCGGTCCGTCCCTCGGCGCCTTCCAGTGGGCTTGGCAGCATCGCCCGGAGCACGATGCTAAACTTCGTGCTTTGCTTCGTACAGGTTTTGCTGGGACTGCTCGGAAAAACCAGCGGCAATCCTTCACCCATCGACGGTTATGCCTGCAGGGTGACATCAGCAATACCGCTGCAGCACCTGCCTGATTGCTCGACAGACGCACTGCATCTGACAAGACTACCGCACGTGGAGAACTGTGCTGTAACGTGCACGGAGCATCCGTTCGGCACTACAGCGACCCCAGTGACATCATCTGAGCCCTATAAAATCCCGGTCCGTCCCTCGGCGCCTTCCAGTGGGCTTGGCAGCATCGCCCGGAGCACGATGCTAAACTTCGTGCTTTGCTTCGTACAGGTTGGTGAAAAACGACCTTCTCATGATTCTCTCAGAAGCAATTGTGTTTTTCTGGTGGTGCTGCCGAGCCCTGGCCTTGTTAGTCAATGCGTGACAGAATCGTTGCGCGTTATTTGTTTGCTGTTAAAACCCAGCGACGACGTTGAGGAAAACCCTGGTCCAAATGCCGATAAAATAGAACAAATTCTTCTTACTGTCACATCCATAAAGGCTTCCCAGAATCTCTTAGAAACAGGTCTGCAAAGTGTGCAAAGCAGGCTTTCCGAAATAGAAACTAGTCTTGCCTCCCTTCAGCTGTACAATGAAAAGGTACAAAAATGCGAGGAAGCCTTGAGTGCAATGGGCAAACAGTTAGAACAAATGAAGAGCAAACTTGATGATTTTGAAAACAGAAGTCGCAGGAACAATATAATCATTTTTGGCATAGAAGAACACGAAGGCGAAAATACTGAGGAACTTGGAAAACGGGTCAAGAATGACATATTCAAAGGCACTCTAGGCATTGACGTTAGATCTATCGAGCGTATCCACCGGCTAGGAAAAAGTAACGCAGATCGGGCACGGCCTGTCATACTCAGATTATATGACTTCTCCGAAAAGCTAAAAATCCTTCAAAACTGCTTCAAACTGAAAGGTAGCGACTGGTCAATCACCGAGGACTATTCCGTACCGGTTCGTGAAGTACGCAAGAAAGATAAATCGAGACAATGGTGATAAGATGGCTCTGATCTTTAATAAACTAAAGATAAACAACGACCTGTACATGTGGGACAAAAGCGAAAACAAGTGAGCGCTGCTAAAGCATGCCGAGCGTGCACCAGCCAAAAGTGCCGCAGGTAGCAGCGACTGACCACAGGCTTCAGAAACATTTACACTACTATGTTTCAATGCCAGAAGTATAGTTAACAAAACCGATAAATTTGAAGAACTGTTGTTGCTGTACTCACCGGATGTAGTTGTAATAACAGAGACATGGCTACATTCTGATATACACGACTCAGAAAAAGTTCTCAGCTCCTACGCCTTGATCCGCTCAGACTGCGATGGGCGAGGAGGCGGCGTAGCCATTGCAATAAAAGAGAACCTCGTTTTCCAGAAAGAATGTGGCATACCAAACCATGAAAGTGTCTGGTGCGCTGTCAGCATTAAGGGCAACTTGGTACTAGTGGGCGGTATATACAGACGACCGAATGCACCAATTGATTACCTTCTTCAAATGCACGACTTCCTTCATAGTAAATTTAACGCTCGCGCAAAATTCATCGTCACAGGTGATTTCAATTTGCCAAGTATCGACTGGACGAACTTAGCAATCGGAAAAAATGAAATAAATAACTGCAAAAAGCTTTTGGATATAATGTTCAGTTTTTCGCTATCTCAAGTGGTAAATGAGCCAACGCGTGTCCAAGGAATCGCAATTTCCGTACTAGATCTAGCCTTTGTGTCTAGTTTTCTCTGTGCTGAAATTAGTGTGGAAAACGGGATTTCGGACCATAAATTGCTCTTTCTCACTTTTCCTCACCTGCGCCACCACGCTGATCGTAATCACAGTAACTCTTTCGTCACTATTAAAGACTACAGCAGGGCAGATGATGTAGGCATTATAGATCATCTAGAATCAATCCTCGACAGTTTTTCTTGTGCAGATTCCCGCTGTGTAAATAACCTATGGCTACAAGTAAAAGCAGCGACAATACAGTGTGAGGCAAAATTTGTACCTACAAGGATAAAACGAACAAAAAGGAAAACCCCGTGGATTACATGTAACATCCTTCATCTGAAACGAAGACTACAGCGTATGCGCAGAAGAAAAGGAAATAGTTTTCAGATAAGTGAACTTGCGAGCAAACTAAGACTGGAAATTAAGAACACGCGGGAAATGTTCTCAACAACTTTATCTAATCTTATTACTCGAGATCCAGGAAAGTTCTGGCGGTATTTATCGAGCCCTGAGCCCCGTGTATCACAAATGGAAATAGATGGTAGAGTGGTTACAGACCCTCATATTATCGCAACTTCTTTCAATCAACATTTCCAGTCTGTATTTACTCGTGAGTTTGCTACAAGCGCTATCATAAGTGAGCCACAATCACTGATGCCGGATATCGCGATTACCGAGACAGGTATAATGAACTTGTTTTTGCAGATTGATGTCAAAAAGTGTCCTGGTCCAGACAACATATCAAATACATTTCTGAAGCGATACGCGGAACAACTGGCCCCGTTTTTGCACAAAATTTTCACACTATCCTTAGAAACAGGCGCCCTTCCGTCCGACTGGCTATGTGCAGAGGTTATTCCAATTCACAAAAGCGGCAGCAGACTATCTGTAGATATGTATAGACCAATTTCATTAACTAGCTGCAGCTGCAAGCTATTAGAGCATACAATCAACAAATCCATAACAACGTTTTTGGAAGAAAATAACTTAATTTACAGCAGACAACACGGCTTCAGAAAAGGACTGTCAACAATCACTCAGCTATTAGAAATAACAAATGATTTTGCACAAGTGATCGATTCCCAGCTTCAAGCAGATGCCATTCTGATCGACTTTAGGAAGGCATTTGATCGTGTTCAACATTTTAAATTAATCGACAAGCTCCGTACTATTGGCATTAACTCAAAAGTAATAACCTGGATAAAATCTTACCTCACAGGTCGCACGCAAAATGTTGAAATGAATAATGCACAATCCGAACGACTGAACGTTTTCTCCGGGGTCCCACAGGGATCCATCTTGGGACCGATCCTTTTCCTAATATATATCAACGATATCCATGCCTGCGCTGAACCTGGAATAACAATAAGGCTTTTCGCTGACGACTGCCTTCTGTACACTACGGCACGTAGACCGGACGACCAGTTAAAATTAAATTCTTCTGTAAATAACATTGCCAGGTGGTGCGAAACATGGGGAATGGAAATTAATATCAACAAAACGTCTTGCATCTCATTTACCCGTAAAAAACTGCCTCTTGTATATTCCTACAATTTATCAGGATCTAACATAATGAGGGTGGATACGGTGAAATATTTAGGCGTTACATTTGCCCATAAGCTAAGCTGGAACACGCATATATCCAACACATGTGCAAAAGCATTCAAACAGCTCGGGTTCCTCCGTAGAAAACTGTCAGCAGCTCCTCCTCATGTAAAGCTAACAGCCTATAATACCCTCATAAGGCCCATCCTTGAATACGGCACCATCATTTGGAGCCCCCATCAGTCTTACCTCAGCGATCAACTCGAAAAAATTCAAAATAAGGCCCTCCGGTTTATTTATTCCTGCTACTCACGTCATGACAGCGTATCTTCCCTGCGAGCTAAAGCGCGTATCCCTACCCGTGCTTGTCGGCGACGCGTTGCTTCGATGAAGTTTCTTTTTATTCTTTACAATGATCGCATAAGACTTGATAAAAATCAGTACATCAAGACACCTTATCAGCATTCGAAGCGATTAAACCATGAAAAGTGCATCAGACCCATCCCAACACGATGTAACACATATAAATTCTCATTTTTTCCGTTAGCCATTGAAGAATGGAATAATCTGCCTCACGAATTCATGGACGACGTCTCTCTTGATATCTTTTTGAAAAACGTAGAGTCGTTTTTTGAAAAACAGAATTTACAATAAAAAGAGCATCGTGTTGACCTGATTGTATCGCTTCGTGGTTTCGTCGTTCTCCTTTCCAGTGTTTTAAATGCATCAAAATGAACGTGTATAGCAATGCGCATGTCCTTTGACCGTTGATGGTCTCAGCCTACTTGCTATGGTCTTTTCTACTGCAGGCGCATGTTTTGTATCTCGTGTATGTTATACTGGATATGCTATTATTTGTATAATTGTCCCATTATTTTGCCCACTCCTGTAAGAGCCTAACTAGGCTTACGGTATGCTTAAATAAATAAATAAAACGTTCCAAGCCGAACTCACTACATGCTCTATAACGATACATAATGATGAATCAAGATGAATAGGATCTGCCAAAAGCAACGTACCTTTGAAAGTATAATCTCCGTGCCGATCTTCCATGTCACTCCATTGCTAGCCAGGGTTTCCATTTGCAGCACAAAACTGCTCAGAAGCAACGTCATGTCAGGGCGGGACTGCCCGTACCACAGCATGGACGTCAGCACGTTTTTGTGGCGAAAGTACATGGGTAGTTCATTCAGCATGATCTGCACTGGCCAGATACTTTATTTCGACGAGCTGAAAACACTACTGCCATCTGAGTTCAGTGTTGCCGTCAGGTCGTGAGTCGATATCGTTTTGCGCATTGTCTTGTAGGCTTCGCCATCAGTAATATCGGACATCGACGCCCCGTCTCTCTTCTAGGGGTTGCTGATGTCTTTCAGCCGCTCGTGAAGAGCTGCTGACACCTCCCCATCGGCAAGCACTACTTTCAGCTGATCTTCAATTGGGAGACTGAGAAAAAAAGTGTCCACGACGCAGCATCTGTCGCCCGCAATATTCTGTGTTGCAACTTGGGCATCGCCCGCGGACAGCGTTACGTTCAGCAAGACCGCCTGACGTCTCCGCAACAAGTGTCATGCATTCGCTGCAGTAGAAGTTGAACGTTGCAGCTGCAATGTTTACACCAGCACATTTCTTGAACAAGTACTTTGAAGCGGGAATATCCCGCCTCCTAAGGACGTACGCCAAAAGCTTCTGGAGAGCCTCGACAGCATTCCAAGGCAAGCCGTACTGCACCACAAAGTCTACTGCAGGTGCAAGCAGGTCGTACGAAGTCAGGTCCAACTCTTCGTGTTGCTGTGGTGGTTCTCCTGTTTCGCAAGTACCATCATCGGGCGGCGGAGTCGATTCTATCAACGATGGACCAGCTATCGGGAGCTGTTGTTCAGGCTCCTGCTCGGGTGGCGAAGCCTGCGCGTCGTCGTGGGAGACTTCAATATCTTCTAATGTGCCGCGCTCTGTATGCCCAAGTCTCCATCGAGTTGTCCTTGGAAGGTCAGAGAAACTGGATTCAGAGTCCAGGTATCGCTTCCGAGACGGCATGGTGCCACTGGCGACAGATCACGCACCCGCTAACGTAACACACACAACGAAAACACGACAGGCATGGCGACTGACAACTTGTGACAACTCACAACTGCTTTGGATTGGATCGAAATGTTTGCTTTGCGTACGGCTAGTCATGTGTAAACGTTCATAACAATTGTGACAAAGCATGTAGATTGTAACTTTTTGCAAAAAATATGTCTAAAAAGCGTCGTTTATTTTTGTATTTCAGCGACTTTTTCATTTGCAAATATGGTTAGCAGAGTTGCCGACGCCGCAGTTTTTTCATCGTCATCGACATCAGTGTTTCTTAAGGTTGCGTTCCAATACTCTAGACACGTCTAGTGTGACGTCTAGGAAGCAGTCAACGGCTGCGTTCCAATACTCTAGACGTCTAACAAGCCGTCTAGTGTGACGTCTAGGAAGCAGTCTACATGTCCATGTATTGGAACTTGTCTACTGCTCACGCCGCCTCGCGGCATAATAATGCAACTAAAGCTTATGAACAGTTGTACTACTATTTTTCACAAACTGAGCAATAACGATAATTAAAAACGTGTTTTCAACAAGTTTACACATTTCTTCTGCAATGACTTTGCGCGTAAACCGGACTGGTGGATGTGCCTATCGGTCAGTCTACTTGTAGCAGACGGGACCGCTCTCCGAAGACGACGCTAAAGAGATATGCGATTATTCTTTTATTATTGATGCTCAACTGTACATGCTCCTCGAACGTGCTCGTCCAGACGGTCCTGTAAACATAAGAATACGAAAGACTGTAATTAATATGCGCGAAATACGATACGGCTAATATACACTGCAACAGGAAAACACATACGTGACATTAAACCCGCTGTCTGCCCTACGTGGCACTCGGAGACAGCGAGAGACCTAAATACAGCAGCGATCTTTAATCCTGCAACGACTAAAATCAATTCGCAACATGCCGGTGTATTTGTTCTGAGAGTGTAGAGATAAAAAAGAATGCACGCGAAAGAGTTGATGCAACTAATACAGCAACAGAAGAACACATTTGTTAACCGTCACGCCAGCCGTCTTAACGCCCGTCGAGGAAACCAACGACAGCGACGAGTATTCTCTAAAATCAACTGCTAATTAAGATCCGGCATCGTCCGGATCACGTAAACAGACCTACAGCGTCCGCTGCTGTAGCAAAGCTCTCAACTGCACGATTTTCTCCTGCGTGATTCACTGCTAGGAATCGCACGTCCACGAAGATTAATTAGCCACTAGTTTGCGTACCAAATAACATTATGGAATGACTCACATTTTTCCGTTCCTATACTCCGTGTACAGTCCGACGCCCGCAAGAGCACGACTCGCTCATCCGCGTATATCAGCTCCGCCATCTTTAGACAGCAAGTTAGCCTGCATCGATGTGGACTTCGGCGAAGCAGTCTTATGAGACTGCTTCGCCGAGAAATGGAACGCGTCCCAAGATGGCGGCTGTCCGGCTAGACGTCTAAGCGCACGACGCGACCTTAGTGCCATCAGCGGCGGTGGCGGCGCGTGCTCGACGAAGGCTGTTCGGGTTCGGCTGCCGGCTGTCGAGCCCGTGCCCCCTACTCCGGCGCCAAACATGGCTCACGGACGGTCGCGGAGACTGCTTTCTCGTCGCAGTCACGTTACTCAAATCGGCGGCCGGACGGCTCGGCGTTGTGTGCCGCTACCGCTGCCCATGCTGGCGATATACAGTATTGTGCGTTTTTATCGCTGACACTTTCAAAAATTTCCCCGCCTCATCCGCTGGCTAGTTTGCGGTGAAACTGCACACAGAGCTTGCGTATTATGGTAACTTTTGTATCGTAGCAAGTTTGACAATGGTACTTACTTAGTTCAGGCGCACATGATGCGAAAACGTAAGCGTCTACGAGAGATCGGCGAGCCAAAACCCGCAGACGACGCTTTTTCGCTGAGAACCGGCAGTGGCGCCATCTGTTTTGGGCAGTGGAAACCGTCACTACAAGGCCGCCGAGGCGAGCATTGCAAACAATATTCTTTAAAAGGTAAAGCCTCGTTAAATCATTTGTTCTGATATTTTTCCGCTTAATTGGTCGAAAATTTTGTAAGCGCTTCAGTAGAAGCAGACGAAACGACAGGAACGGTATATTCAAACGGCCCGCGCTCCTTGCAACGCTCTCCTCGACGGCCTTGTCGTGACGCTTTGCGCTACCGCAAACAGATGGCGCCACTGCCGCCCTTCAGTGAAAAAGCGTCGTCTGCGGGTTTTGGCTCGCCGATCTCTCGTAGACGCTTACGTTTTCGCATCATTTGCGCCTGAATTAAGTAAGTACCATAGTCAAACTTGGTACGATACAAAAGTTACCATAATACGCAAGCTCTGTGTGCAGTTTCACCGCAAACGAGCCAGCGGTTGAGGCGCGGAAATTTTTGAAAGTGTCAGCGATAAAAACGCACAATACTGTATACTGATCGATCGCGTGTGCGGTCAGATTGGAACCCCCCCCCCGGGCACGTACAGGAGTTTCGGTTACGACTTATTATGCCACACACTGCACTTTTACTTAATGGAAAGAAATAATTATTACTGTTCCTTCTGATAATTTTCCGGAAAATTGTAGTTCTACTTTACCACTGTTTCCTCGCATGCGTATGCTTTTTCATTGCGAACTACTAGAACTTATGTGACAGTCTTCAAAACTTAAGTAGCAGTACTTCACACGGCTCCACGATTCCAGGCAGGCAGCTACTTCACCGAACAGAGAATGTAGCACTGCTAGAAAAACAGTTATAAGCTGCTGTCGTACAGTATATAACTGCTGTTAAACGTGATAAGGAGCACCAACCTAAGATCGAGTTCCGCGCGCGAGTCAGCCCGACGACGATTAGGGTCGGGGTATATTACTGTTGTAAGGCGTGTCAGTTCTGACTCTGAGCAATACGGCACGAGCACGGCGTTGCGGCGGCCGAGCCAAACATTCTTCAACAGCAAAGGGATGTCAGTTAATTCTGATTCGGGCAATACGGCCCGAGCACGGCGTTGTGCTCTTCAGCGCAACTGTCACGAATCTCGCTGCCAGCAATTCGGGTACCCCCGTAAAAGCGGAAAAGAATTGCCACCGCACATCGCTTTATTTACAGATTGCAACGCCAGCAGCAGCTCACGACGGCGCGCCAAGCAGTAGTACGTCCGGCCGCCGATTTTAATCGAGTAGTCGCGGCGGCCGGTGACCGAGCCGAACATTCTTCGAGCGCGCGCCGCCGCCACCGCCGCTGAGGGCGCTAAGGTCGCGTCGTGTGCATACCTTTTCCGGTTCAAGATCACGACGTCGTGCGCACAGACCGAGTCTTTTGGTTTTTGCGTTTGTCGCGTGTTTTGGTGTATCGCACGTGTCTCTAGAGTAGTTTGGTGACTTGTTCGGTACGTTGGTGCGGTATTTGCACGCGTTGTTCCGTTTTTCTTTTAAACTTAAACGAACAAGCAAGAAAAATGTTTGCATTAGTGAGGTTTGTCGACGACAGAGATGACAAATTGCACGTGGTAGGCGTCAATGACACTGATGGCTTCGAACCCAAAAATACCAGACTTTGATAACAAAGCCGTCTACTCTGTGTTCTGCGTAGACAACAAGCCTGGAAGCGATGACACGGGATTTTATAAGGCTCAAGTCCTCCTCCTACCTGGTAAGTCACGCGCTGCATGAATTGACCATGGATGGATGGATACGGCTGAACCCTTTACATCGGGCGGTGGCTCAAGCCACCTAGCCATGTCTTGTGAAATTTTACTCCTGTCTTGCTTTTTGCCACCAATCAGATAACCTTCGCTTGGTTACTTCTAACCTCTTAAAATCCACTTTCCCTTCACTATCCCTAAACCCGCTTGGGTAAGTCAGCCCCGCTGCTTTCCACTGTAGGGTGAAGCCCTTTACAGAAAAGTATCAAGTGTTCAGCCGTTTCCTCCTCCTCTCCGCACGCAGTGCACAAAGTGTCTATCTCCTGGTACCTGACTCTATACGTCTTAGTCCGCAAAACTGCAGTCCTGGCCTCAATCAACAAAGAACTTCCCCTACAATTATCATAGATATTTTCTTTGACAATTTCCTGTTTAAAGGTCCGGTATGTTCCCAGTGCCGTTTTCGTCAGCATCCCTGTTTTCTACAAAGCTCTCTCTGTTTCTTTAACCTTTTTCTTAACCGATAATTGCTGATTTGCCCCCTTACTGCTGTCCAGATATTTGCTTGTCAATTTTCTAGTTCGCTTTCTCCATTTCGTGTCAACATTCTTTATATACAGGTATCTGAAAACTTTCCGAGCCCACCGCTTTTCCTCCATCTTTCTCAATCGTTCCTCAAAAGCTATCTTACTGCTAGCCTCTCTGCTCTCGAAAGACGTTCATCCCATATCACGCTGTACCCCCTGATTTGGTGTATTGCCATGTGCTCCCAAAGCTAGCCTCCCTACTCCCCATTGCCTAATTTCCAGCCTTGCTTGAACATCTGGCCTCATACACAAGACCGCATTACCGAAGGTCAGGCTAGGGACCATCACCCCTTTCCAGATCCCTCTTACCACCTCATACCTATTGTAATTCCACAGTGCCCTATGTTTCATGACAGCTGCATTCCTACTAGCTTTATTCATTACATATTTTTCATGCTCTGTCAGATACTCAACACTGTTATTTATCCACACCCCAAGATACTTGTACTCATTCACTACTTTTAGCACAAACTCCTGTATTCTATGCTCGCCGCCCTGTTCATTAAATATCATGACTGCAGATTTTTCCTTACTATACTTGAAGCCTAATCTATCTCCCTCTGTACTGCATATGTCTAACAACTTCTGCAGGTCTTCCTTGTTGTCAGCCATTATCACTATATCGTCCGCGTATATTAGTCCCGGTAATGTCTGTTTAATCAATTCCCCTTGCTTGAAAAAAGATAGGTTGAAGCCTAGTCCGCTCCCCTCTAGCTTGGCCTCCAAACCTTGCAAGTACAACATGAACAACAAAGGGGACAGAGGACATCCTTGTCTAAGCCCCCGCTGTATCTCTACAGGCCCTGATACATTTTTTTCCCATTTTATGAGCACTCTGTTACTTCTATATATATCTTTTAAAAGATTAATTACTCCATTTTCCACATCCAATGTGCCCAATATGTCCCACAAATGCTCCTGAGTAACGTTGTCATAGGCTCCCCTAATATCCAGAAATGCCAGCAATAAGGGCCTATGTTCCTTTTCCGCAATTTCTATACACTGTGTCAATGAAAATAGATTGTCCTCCAACCTCCTTTGTTTCCGGAACCCATTCTGTAGTTCCCCTAACACCCCCTCGTTCTCCACCCAAGCCTGCAGTCTATCCTTTATAATTTGTTGCATCACCACCCTGTAAACCACAGATGTCACTGTTATGGGGCGATAGTTACTTACGTCTGCTTTGTCCCCCTTTCCCTTATATATCATGTTCATTCTACTCAATCGCCATTCATCGGGGACTTTCTCATCCACTATCATTTTGTTCACTACCTGTATTAATGTTTGCTTGGATTTTGGTCCTAACTTCTTTATCAACATAATCGGGATACCATCTGGTCCTGTTGATGTAGCCACTAGGAACCTTCTTCTCTGCCCTTTCCCACTCTCCTTGCTCAAGTGAAGCTATTGCTGTAACCGGTCTATCCTCCTTCGATAAATTATGTACCACGTGCTTTGCTGAAAATTTTTCCGTCATCGTTGTTCCTATGTGTTTTAATGCTTCATCCCCTTCTAGTCGAATACCCTCATCTGTAACAATAAACCTTTGTTCTAGCCTAGTTTTATTACTCATTGCATTTAGATGTTTCCAGAATTTTTGGGCTGCTTTTCTATACTTTTTATTTACTTTTGGCATCCATTCGGCACCCTTTCTTCTAATTTTCTCATTAATCAAATAGGATGCGTCCCTTCTACACTTTATGAAGGTGTCCCATTTTCTGTCTACTTCGGGTTTTGGTTCCCCCCTCTTATTGGAATATCTGTGTTCCCTGGATGCTTCCTTGCGCTTTTCTATTGCCCTCTTGACCTCCTCATCCCACCAACTCTTGGGTTTGCATCTTTTCCCTTTTAGCTTTACTCGCACCTTAGCTAGCTCTAGCTCCAGTAATCGAGTTAATTTGGTATAAGTCCATTCTGTTTCACTATCCTCAAAAATTACTTTCTCGATTTGTTTGGCTGCTACTTCCAATTGCTTTTCTGAGTAAAAATTTCCCCCTGATTGTTCATCTTGCTTCAGTCCTACATTGCTTTTTCTTCTGAAGCTCAACTTGATACGCTTGTGGTCACCACCTAGACTTCTGGAACCATGTTCATCTATGCTCATTACCCCTAATCTATTATACATCATCTGTGACATTAGGGCATAATCTGTCAAGTGCAGACTCCCTGCCTCTCATGTTATGAGCCCTTCACACTTCTCGGTGCTGTTGCATACAACTAAATCATGCCTGTCACACGTCTTGCAGCATGCTTCCTGTCGAATCCGTGTACCCATCCAGGTCTTCTATGTGTGCATTCATGTCACCTAATATAATTATCTCGCCCTGTCCTCCTAGCTCATCAATGTCGCTTGCAATACATTCTAACATTTTCCTGTTTTCCTCTTTGGCATTAACCCCTGTCCACAGGTATACAAAGCCAAGGAGTGTTTGCTTGCCTGCCACTGTTCCTTTTAGCCATAAATGTTCCCTGCATCCCAGTCTAACCCTTTGAAAATTCATACTTTTATGAATGAATGCCCCAATTCCACCTCCCTTTCTGCTGCCCTCTGTTCTATTGCAATATTCCCATGCGTAGTCTGGGTTACAGGGTGGTTGCTCCATGTCTCTAAGATGTGTTTCTGCTAAACCATATACCATAAATTCCTCCTGTCTTAACTGTTCTTCTATTTCCTCCCATTTCAGTCTATTCCTGCCACCTTGCATGTTAATGAAACCTATATCTGAATTAACTTGGCCCTGGCGCTTGCGTCTCTTTCTTCCCCTATGGTTCCATTGTCCGTTTGATCTTAATTCTTCCTTCTCTACACTGGTTCCTTCAGAGCTCTGGGTCCCCCCAAAAAAGCTGTTGCCTGGCGACCTATCCTACTACCCACCTTCTTGCCAGTGGCACCACCGTAGTGGATGCCATCCTGTGCAAAAGGGTGGGGCCTAACCTCGTACACTTCCCTGTTGACCTCCATCACCTCGTATCTTAGTCGTCGACTCAATAGCCTAATTACCCGATTAGTCTCCACGACCCTCCTTTCCGTTTCGCGAGCCTGTCTCTGGACCTCTGGGATTGTGCATATGGTCACATGCACACTCTCAGAGGCCTCTCTAAGCCTACGTATCCCCACCTCCAACTGCGTCTCAAGATTCTGGCTCCTCCCCTGCAGTACATCATTGAGACCAGCATGGATGACCACAAGGTGTTCGCCATTCATGCTGCCCACCACCACCTCCCGGGCTCTGGCCATTGCATCCACCATGCACTTTCCCGACTGAGCCTCCACCTGCACCCGCCTGTCTGCCTTCACTGCCGTCAGAACGCCTCCCTCAACCCTCGCTACATTCGAGTCTCCGACCACCAGAACTCTCCTGCGCCCCAAACTTTCGCTTCCTAATTCCATCTGTTGGCCTCCGGATCGCTCTAGCTGACTCTCCTGCCGCTGTACGCTATTGTCGCGAGTTTCCATGCCCGCTTTAACCTTTTTCATTTCGTTCTCATCTTTCTCACTCAATGCTCGCTGCACTACAGCACTGTACGATCGACGAGCCTCGTCCCCCACCTGACACTTCTCCGAACTGGGGTGCCCAGCCGGCCGCGACCTGAGCGCTTCAACCTATTTTTCTAGCTGGGTCCGCTTTTCCCGCTCTTCTTTAATCTCGCCCACCATTCGCTTCAACAGGGCGGCATTATTCTCCTCCTTTTTAATCAAATAGGCGACCTGAGCTTCCAGCTTAATCCGTGCCTCTCGTTCGACCTGCCGGTCCGCATTAAGTGCATTAAACCCAGCTTCCCATTCCCCTTTTAACGCATGAACGGCGTCCCCAAACCGCTTGCACATCTTACACACGAAGCTAGCCTCATCCGCCTCGGCTAAGCTCCCGAACCCAGTCTCATCTAAGTAACACCAACGGTCGCACTCCTGGCACTGTACTAACTCCCCGTCCTCGTCCTCCTTAACTTTCCTAGCTTGCCGACCCATCGTCCGGCCGACTACGCCTTGTTAAAGCCCGCCAAAATTCCTATGCCGATAGCCCTCGACCCTGCGCAACGTAAAAACCCGCCAAAAATTATTCTCACACACCTCCGCTGGCCTCCCTACCCTTCACTCGGTCTAAAAACTACCGCCCGACAGCATGTATACAAGCGCAAATACCAAAAGCACTTAGCTTCGGACGAAGTCGCTGCAGCTCCCAGCCACGTTTCTTCCACGTTCCCCTTTTCCGCCCGCTCAGCGCACCTGTCGAGCGCCGCCTGTCGTGCAAACAGAGAAGCTCCGCCGTTACCTTTGGTTGGAAAGGGGCTCTCGAGCAAGCATGCGCAAGGCAGCGTTCAGCAGCTTACGTGCGCTTGTTTTGTTGTTTTAGTGTTGTTTATTGGCCGGAAACGTGTGTCAGCTAACGAAAGAGTATGATGGAAGAGGAGAACAACCCATTTCCGTTTTTAGAAACGGTGTAGCGAATTATTTTCGCGTTGTAGCCTGAAAAACGGCCATGTGTGGCAATACCTGCACTCTGCTACCTGAACGGAGCGCCGAATGACCAAGTGAAAATGTGCGTGAATGTGCGCCTATGCGCGGGCGAGTGTGACAGTATAATGGGATGCACTTTCCTAATGCACACAGACGTTTACGTTTGCGCTTCCTTGATAGGGCCGGAGTTTCTGCTAACTTAACACAACACCTTTTGCCTCAGGGCACACTTAGCTGATTATTAAAGGACCCGTTGTACTATCTCAATCCCGGCTCGTGCTGATACGGCAGAGCGTTGCTTTGCGTGCTAACGGGCCGTGGGAGCGTTAGAATGCGCGGATATACGCGAGGCTGCGCTCGGCCGTGCTCCCGCTGTTCAGGAAGCACATTGTAGCATTAATGGTGAATGTTCATACTAGTATATATCATTCGGTTTTCCTGCGTCGGTGGCAAAACTCTTCTAGAACAACCGAGCAGTGTGTACTCGGCAGTAAGCGCGAAATAAAGCAGCAACACCCGTTTCGAAACGTGCTGGATGTGCGCATTACTGGCCCCATCAACAGGTTCGTCTTTTGCGCCTTGTATGTCGTCGCAGCCTTTATTACGTACAAGTCTCGCTGTTGCAAAACACGTGGTTAGCTTAGATAAATCGCGCTGCAGTTACATGTCAGTTACGTGGAAGTTACAGCTCACATCAGTCGTCGCACTACAGCGCAGGAATGCACGGCCGGCTCATGTTTTCCAACCAAAAACTAAACCGCCCAGAGAGGGCGCTGCCTGCACCTTCACCACGCATGCGCAGAAACTTCTCTGCAAATGGTCAATTGACCATTTGCGGAGAAGTTTCTGAAGCAGCGCCCTCTCTGGGCGGTTTAGTTTTTGGTTGGAAAACATGAGCCGGCAGAGCATTCCTGCGCTGTAGTGCGACGACTGATGTGAGCTGTAACTTCCACGGAACTGACATGTAACTGCAACGCGATTTATCTAAGCTAACCACGTGATTTGCAACAGCGAGACTTGTACGTAATAAAGGCCGCGACGACATACAAGGCGCAAACAACGAACCCGGTGATGGGGCCTAATGCGCACATCCAGCACGTTTCGAAACGGGTGTTGCTGCTTTATTTCGCGCTTACTGCCGAGTACACACTGCTCGGTCGTTCTAGAAGAGTTTTGCCACCGACGCAGGAAAACCGAATGATATATACTAGTATGAACATTCACCATAAATGCTACAGTGCGCTGTCTGAACAGCGGGAGCACGGCCGAGCGCAGCCTCGCGTATATCCGCGTGTTCTAACGCTCCCGCGGCCCGTTAGCACGCAAAGCAACGCTCTGCCGTATCAGCACGAGCCGGGATTTAGATAGTACAACGGGTCCTTTAATAATCAGCTAAGTGTGCCCTGGGGCAAAAGGTGTTGTGTTAAGTTAGCAGAAACTCCGGCCCTATCAAGGAAGCGCAAACGTAAACGTCTGTGTGCATTAGGAAAGTACATCCCATTATACTGTCACACTCGCCCGCGCATAGGCGCACATTCACGCACATTTTCACTTGGTCATTCGGCGCTCCGTTGAGGTAGCAGAGTGCAGGTATTGCCACACATGGTCGTTTTTCAGGCTACAACGCGAAAATAATTCGCTACACCCTGTTTCTAAAAACGGAAATGGGATGTTCTCCTCTTACATCATACTCTTTCGTTAGCTGACACACGTTTCCGGCCAATAAACAACACTAAAACAACAAAACAAGCGCACGTGAGCTGCTAAACGCTGCCTTGCGCATGCTTGCTCGAGAGCCCCTTTCCAACCAAAGGTACCGGCGGAGCTTCTCTGTTTGCACGACAGGCGGCGCTCGCTTTTCCGCAAATGGTCAATTGTGTGTGCATGCGTACGTGCCCTCTTAATTCTCTCCGAGTATAGAGCTGTGTGCATTTTAATCTTCCGCAAATTGCCTGAGCAGTGAAAAAAGCGAGCACTTAATTTTTCGTGCGGCAGCAAGGAAGAACTGTTAGTTGCAGAACAGTGGAAATTTCTACATTCTCGGCGATATATATATATTATTATATATATATTATATATTATATATATATATATATATATATATATATATATATATTCACCCATATTTCTTTATCGATATGTTGTTGTTGTTAGCCTATCAAAAGATGGCACATACCCACACTGGGGGATCGGCCAAGAATCGGGTGGCTATTCACCTGAACGCAGTTAATAAAAAAGAAAAGTACATGGGAGCGCAACACTGGTACAGCTTTAACACGTGTACAGCTTTAACAGTCGCTTAGGACGAGTTATAAGAAAATGCGATATACCTCCGCTCATGATAAGTGCTGTCATCGCAGGTCGAAGCAGCTTTTTTGACCATAGCATATCTTGAACCTTTCTGTTCTGCGTGCCATACATTCCTTCAGGATGCATATCTGTACATGCACGCTGCTCTCATTCCTTTTACTTGGGCGCAGGCGTGGAACGTCATGCTACCGTGTGACCATATCACACTGATTTGGTGGTGCACAATGGTCCACATGCCATTGAAGTTGGATATTTATCAGATCGCGAGTTATTTTTTCTTTTGCACAATGTTTTCAGAGAGACGAGAAGACATCGAAGAAAGACAAAAAAGGGTCCTTAAACCGAAGATAAGACCTGAGGAATGCTCAGAGGAGGAAAATCAAAAAAAGAAAGAAAAACAGGTACGTGTGAATGTTGTGGCTTAAAACATGGATGTTTTAGTAAATTATTAGTTTAGATGGTGGTTGACTATGCTGAATTATTTATATATACCATCTGTGTTGCTCCAAAATTCACCAGATACTGCACAAAAAAAGCAGCTTAAAGTGGCAGCGAAGAAGACGAGATATGCAGATATTCTGCACAAACACCTCGCTGATGCACATAACAAGACCGAGGCAATGCGAAGTGAGGACCAGAAAGTAAGTAGCAGTTAAACAGTTCTTATGGCAATAATAGTATAAAATATTTTGTGTTTATCATTTCTTTGCTTCAGCACAAAAAGAGGTGCCTCGAGGTCTCAACGTCAAGTTTATCTGGGGATGATGAGTCGCTGTGCTCGTCATCAGAGTTGCGCCAGGCAATTGCCAGCAAAAACCGCTGGAAAGAGAAGGCGCTGAAACTTGAGGCACGTGAACATTTCCTGCAGAACCAGATAACCTCTTTGCAGCGATGCCTCGAAAGCAAAATATTCCAATGTAAGTTTTTCATGACCTTAGTATCGCTAGTATGATATATTAATGCCAGAATGACAAAGGGAATAAACAAAAGGACTACAATTTTACCCTTTGAGCTATTCAACGATTAATGAGCTGCCAGGTTGAAAAATGCACGACCGTAATTTACAATCGGCCATTTCAAACTATTATATGGAAGTGTAGGTTGATTGCCAAAACTCATTTTATGGCGAGTCCTTTACTCGTAGTTCCTTGTATCTTCTCATGCAAATAATCAGATATGTTTCGCGAACAATGAAGATTGGCCTGGAGTTGTGTACTGTATAGAACAGTTTAGATGGTGAACTTTTGTTGTATGGCACTTTTGATTTTATTGATTCATGACTAAAAGTATAATTTAACCACTTGACTTTGCATGTTCTGTCAGCAACAAATGAAACTTGAACAGGGAAATTGAAGCACGAATGCCAAAATAGGACCTTAGCTGGGAAAACCTCAATACTAATGCAAGTGAATTTCACATTGAAGGTCTGAGGACTGCCTTTTAGAAGAGTGGAACAAACTCGCTTGTATTTTGTCACCAGTTGCTGATACATTTCTGTGCCTTGTTGCCATTTCAGTTCTTTTTGCATTTCATTTTTTGATGATGGCACTAAGCTCTTTGTCCTATAAAATGAATGTGATTCGTTTTTGTACAGACTTTTTGGAATGGAAATTGCAGGATAATTTCTCTAATGCCAAGATTCTCATTACAATGAGTGGAGAATTGCCTCAGGCAGCGCCGGAAAGCTGTGAGAGTAAGTTGGCTCTGTTCAGGCCATTTCAGTTCACTGAACAGCTAGTATACTGTGGACGCTACTTTAACCTAACACTTATTGATCTCTGTATTTATTCACACCAAGCAGCGGTGAATGAAGCTTCATCTGTACATGCGTTACCTGCTAGAGTGCAGGCGAGTACTGAGCAGCAACTGCAACAGAGTAAGTGCTCTTTTGTGGCAAGTGTTTTTTGTTACTGTGAAAGCATTACTAGTCCCATTATGAGAAAAGCCTGCATGTGTTTGTGAGTGCTCACCACTGAAACGAAAATTCTAAAAGGTCGCTTGGGGAGAGCAGTCAGGGTAGCAGCACAAGCCCCATGGGTGGCTGTGTTGGAAACAGCCACTTGGCACGACAGTGGTGCATCCCTTAAATGCTGCAACACGAATAGTATGAGGACTCCCGGCGATATAGGAACCGGCCAGAGGATTGTGAGAGAACTGCCCACCGTGGCAGGGGGACAATAAAATTAGTTATCGGTGGTGCCTGCTCTGGGAGGGCTAATTGAGTATCCCCCAAGCCCTACGGGTGGCTGTGTTTGAAACGGCCGCTTGCCAAGGGTATGAGGACTCGCAACGTATGAATTTAAAGTACAGAATGGCTGTATGCATTGTCTTTTGACTGGATGCTAATGCTTTCACATTGATGCACTTAAGCAGCCTTAAGTGTCTGCTGAATTTTTTCTTGTCTAATGCTTAGCCTATGTTATTTTTTGCTTGTATTTGCTGTTACCTATTTTTAATATTCTATGCTTACCCCCTTTCCAATTTTTATTTACCTAGCCAATTGTTAGTTCACCTGTGTATGGGCTACTTGACTTTCCATCATAGTTGCACTCCATTTACCTTGTAATGGTGTAATATATTGAATGCTTCAGCCGCACTAGTAGAGGGCTGTCCTGCCGTGACTGAGAAAAACTTGGAGCCTCCAGATCATAAAGTGTGAAGGTCGAGAAATTAACCAGAAGGGTATTTGGGTTGAATATAAAAGCAAAAAGTGGAGGTGGTGAAGGGTGCATGATGCCGTCAGGTAATGAAGCTTGAATGAAGCAGCTGTTGTCGAAAAGCCTCACCAGTGAACTTTTTTGTTTCTTACTTTCATTTTGGCCTCTGCTCATCTCACATATCATGAGCAGATGTGAAAGTAATCTCATTATAACTCCCAAAAACAAAATTAGGTACGTTTGAAGAAACCTTTCAAGAAATCACTGAAAGCAGTCTGCTGTACCTTTATTTTATGTGGTAATTGTAGTAATGTGTAGTGATTTCAATGCAGACCAAGCACCATTTGCTTTTATTGTTGCAGACATCCCTGAATGAGCACCAGTGTCCGTCGCCAAGCAAAACAGTGCGGCACTTCTGCAGCCCTCAAACGGTAAGTTTTGATCACCATTGATCTAGAATATAGAAAAGCACCGGCAAGTCAATGAAGCATGTCATGAAAATGTTTCAGGTTTACCGTGTAGCTAATTTATTTCCGTCTTCAACTGCTATTTTTTTTTTGCTTTGCTTTCTGTTCTTAATCTGCATACTGTGGATTCACCTGCTAACGTCTTAAAAACTGAAGTCAGACAGCTTTGAAAAAAAACTGAAGGCTGCCTTGCTGTACCTATACCATGTGAATTCTGCTGGTGTGACACAGGTGCTGTAAGAAAGAAGCATGCATATTGTCAGTCACTCACAGGAGGGCAGCTATTTTTATATTGTGAATTGAATCTGCCTAGACTTTTACACAGCGTGCTGAAGCAAATGCTGTGGATGCAGATTACACACGATGCATGTGACCGAGCTTGGGTAGTGCTGGTGGCTACCTGAAAACACTGGCAGACATCGCAGGCCCTGTGTTAATGGACTGTGAACCTGTCTGGAGGATAGGCCTGTGTTATTGTGATACTTATTTCTGTGGCTTGTTTACAGTTCCACAGGATTTCACGCACCTTGCAGATGGATCTGTGAGTACTGACCTGAAGAATCTATTTACATTAATCAAGCTTGTAGTAGAACTATTATGGTGTACTGTATGAATCTGGTGCATGGCTAGCATAGACATGCCTGTTTGTTAGCTAAAAATCAAAATACTCTAATAATTAAAACTTTAAAAAGATGATTAATTTTTAGGTTGCTTATTAAACAAAAACCTGCAGTTCTCATGTACTTCAATTTAGCATCCTTCTTTTACTGCAGTTTTGAGCATATTTAATAAAGACTATGTTGGAAACAACCTAATTGAGTTAAACTATTTGTTTTATGTGTTTGCCTCTTGCTCAACGTGCTTATTTTTATTCCCTATAGTTCCACCTTTCAAAAGGCATCGTCATAAGTGAGGCCAATGCATTGAAAATTCTGAGGGCCAGGAAGCCTACGATTGTATGCAAGGATACCGCCCAAGTTATTTGGACGAGTGACGTCCTTGCGGAACGCAGCCTCAGTGGCAATATTGTGCCAGGGAAAAGGGGCCTGGGGGAACAGCCAAGGCAGCCTCTGACTCTCATGAAGGTGGACGTTGTCGCAGGTAAACAAGAGTCCTTATCTGGTTGTTGTGTTCAAGTATATGGGACTAGACTATTTTGCATGTTAACATGGACACATTCTTTGGTTCTGTCACAAGTGCATTTGGTATCTTTGCTCAAATGATAATGCATATTCTTCACGGTGCCACAAGAAGAAAAACTTTTGAGGTGTCACTGTTGTAATTGCTAGTAATTGCTGCAGGTAATGAACTTATTGCTGTAGTGCCTGTTACACGAACAGTTGCACAAGCAACTGCTGATTTTTTTGCTTTTTTTTTCAGAGACTGTCTGCTACTGAGGCCGTCAGAAAGGTGTTAATGTGGAGCAAACTGTGGCAGCTGTCCCAAAGCTTCTGTCCGAAAAAATTCAAGACTTAAGAAAAACGTTCAAAAGAGAAAAATAAATGGTTTCAGTCAGAAATTGGCTATGAAGTGAAAAGTTTTTGACAGTGGGAACATGCAGTACGGATGGCAAAAGCAGTTAAACATAAAAGCTTCAACTGGGGCTGCAGTAGGAACAAGGAAGGTCACTAAAATTGGTGGCACTGGTCAAAGTTCGGACCAGACACCAACAAGTTGCGGTCGGGACCAGTTGCCAACTGGTTCCAGCTGCCAACTGGTTCTAGCTGGGACCAGCTGGAAACTGGTTCCAGCTGCCAACTGGTTCCAGCTTTCGACAGGTGTGCAGGACAGTCAGGAAACCTTGTTGGCACCGCGTCTTTCGCAAGAAACGCTCGCCGCGGTGTACGTACGAGTAAAATATATACGGCCTCACGTTTTTGACAAGAGATGATCGAGGCTCAAAATGCTTCTCACATAAATAGTCTGAAGACTGCAGCACACTGTCCTTACGTGGGATGGCATTTCTCCACACCTTCAAACGTTCTTCTTTGATGCCGAAAACAGCTAGGGACAATTATAACTTTCCTTTGCAGGACTTGTAGCCTGTCGTGCATCACGGAGCAAAGCACAATTTCGTCCCATTGTCGAGGCACCAGCGACAGCACCATACACCACCAGACTCACAGTACTGTCATATTTCAGTCGAAGAACAATACAGACCGAATTGAAAGTCCGTGCCGAAGAAACCTTATGTTCAACGGCGTGTTTACTGCAATTAAGCAGACGACTACGACACGAACGGTGGGAGGGATGGGTGGATGGATGGATACGGCTGAACCCTTTAAATCGGGCGGTGGCTCAAGCCACCCAGCCATGACTTGTGAAATTTTACTCTCGTCTTGATTTTAGCCACCAATCAGATAACCTTCGCTTGGTTACTTCTACCCGCTTAAAATCTACTTTCCCTTCACTGTCCTTAATCCCCAATGCCTTGGATGAATCAGCCCCGCTGCTTTCAATCCACTGTAGAGTGAAGCCCTTTACAAAAAAGCATCAAGTGTTCAGCCGTTTCCTCCTCCTCTCCGCTCGCAACGCACAACGTGTCTAGCTCATGGTACCCGACTCTATATGTCTGTTAAGTCCGCAAAACTGCCATCCTGGCCTCAAACAACAAAGAGCTTCCCCTACAATTATCATAGATATTTTATTTGGCAATTTCCTGCTTAAAAATCCTGTATGTTCCCGGTGCTGATTTCGTCAGCATCCCGGTTTTCCACAGAGCTCTCTCTGTTTCTTTAACCTTTTCTTAACCGATAATTGCTGATTTGACCCTCTACTGCTGTCCAGATATTTGCTTGTCAATTTTCTACTTCGCTTTCTCCATTTCGTGTCAACATTCCTTATGAACAGGTATCTGAAAACTTTCCTAGCCCACTGCTTTTCCCTCATTTTTCTCAATCGCTCCTCAAGTGCTATCTTACTGCTAGCTTCTCTGCTCTCGAACGACGCCCATCCCATATCACCCTGTACCCCCTGATTTTGTGTATTGCCATGTGTTCCCAACGCTAGCCTCCCTACGCCACATTGTTTAATTTGTAACCTTGCTTGAACATCTGGTCTCTTGCACAGGACTGCATTACCGAAAGTCAGGCTAGGAACCATCACCCCTTTCCAGATCCCTCTTATCACTTAATTCATACCTATTGTAATTCCACAGCGCCCTATTTTTCATGACAGCTGCATTCCTACTAGCTTTATTCATTACATATTTTTTTTGCTCTGTCAGATACTCAGCACAGTTATTTATCCACACCCCAAGAAACTTGTACTCATCCACTACTTCTAGCTGAACTCCTGTATTCTATGCTCACCGACCTCATCATTAAATATCATGACTGCAGATTTTTCCTTACTAAACTTGAAACCTAATCTATCTCCCTCTGTACCAATTATGCCTATCAACTTCTGTAAATCTTCCTTGTTGTCAGCCATTAGCACGTGGTGACATGGACATATGGGATTATGAAGCATGTGCACTGTTGTGCTTCATTCTCATCGTGGCATATAGGCGGTCATGATACTTCATACACCTGCATGTTGCATTTCTCGGGTGAAAAAGAAAGTAATGCGGTCTAAATGTTGGCAAGATAATCAAAAGGGACGTGGATAGGAGATTGCTTTAAATCACATGCAGTTAAGAGTTCATGAGGGGGCGTGTATGTTGCATTAAATGCACATTATTGAAAGTGAACTGCTGAGTATGTAGTTAACATGACTGGAAGTGAGCATAGTATTACATTAGCCTTTTGGCTTAATTAGCGTCATGTACCTCCCACCTGTGCATGCTGCCCACATCTGCATGGTAATGGTCTATAGCAAGAGCAGTCTTTCAAGATGTGATGGCACACATTATCAGCATTTATTTAACACTTACTCTTCAAATTTGTGTCTGGTAAGCTGTTGCAACTGTTGGGAATTTTTCTCATTGAAGGATGCACACCAAGGAGAAGTTTTAGCTAGCTCCTAGATGCTGATTCCTTTCACAAATTCTTGAGCCCTCTGGCATTTGTCACAGAGCAATATCTTAGCCATAATGTAGCGTGTAGTGATTTTTGGGGATCAAGAAATTAGGCAACAAAAAGAAGACCTTGCTAAAGCCTCTTTACTGTAGGAGCATTATAGTGTGGTCAAGATCTGTTTCAGTCATTCATGAAGTGTAACACAGTAAGCATAGTGCGGGAAGAATGCAGGATGAAGACGAGATAGGACGTTCTGCGTTCTTTCCACGCTGTGCTTACTGTGTTACAATGAATTGCCAACCTGGCCAAGCCTATTCCATTCATCAAGTGGCCTAGAAACTTTAATAACTGTACGCACTTGCTTGCCAAAATAATGCAAGGTTTCTGAAGCAAGAATGGCTCCACACATTTGATATAACAAGTCCTCCATGGGGAAATTGTTGCAGAATATATTTAAAGGTTTCTTGTCCGAGTACAGTAAAGCCTTGTTAATTGGATCTCCACTATAGAGACCTAGTTTGATCTTTGTTATCACCTTTTTTCTTGCTTCATGGCAGCACTCATGCAATGTCAGAAGCACAATAAACGAACTTTGAAGCTTTCTAAATGTACAGAACACAGATTATACAGAATAGTGATAACTTCGGTCTGATATGCACCTGTATGCTTACTTTTCACAAAAATCATTGAACCTATGTTCCACAATTGATCCTTTCTGCATAATTTTTTGGGATTATGTTTAGGTTTTTAGCTGAATCTTGTGGACACCTTTTCTGTACTGAAGAATATTGAATTATAGGGTGTTGGCCAGCAAGCATGAAATGTTGCATGGTTTCAGTGAAAATCTAATAACACTTGTATTTTTCATGCAGATATCCCTCATCATCCAAAACTTGATCCCAGAAGTATAACTTTTTAATAAAGGATGCGATTTATTGTGTGTGAGTTTATTCTGTACACGGGCACTGAGAACAGTTAATCGAATTCTGGGGTGTGTTTTTAGAGAAGGTATCAATTAGTACAAAAGGTGGAGCCACCAGACTTTTCCTGGACATATACAGAAACAGTGCGAAATGGAGCACAACCCAAAAGCCGAGAAGGAAACAACTCAGTTTCCTGTTATATCATATGCTTTGTCAGTTCTTGTGTCATCTATTTTGTGTTGTTTCAGTATGGTTAACCAATAGCAACTCAACCAGTCTTCGGTTCTAATTTTTCCTGAACCATCCTCTAAGTGAAGAAGCTTAAATGTTAGCTGTACTGCCACCCTTTCCATCTTGTTAGAGTGCTGACTGCATGGACCACCTGAATAACATATTCACATAGGCCCTGACTTCTATGAACCAGCAGATGAGCATGGAAGGTCCAGATCAATGGTGAGACATACAACTAGCTCTGACAATGCCAGCACTTGTCTACCTGGAGAAAGCAAGTGCCGTGGCCACAGCCGTAACCCAGGTAGCACACTGTGTTGTAAAGATATCTCGAGGGAGACATACCAGAACAGACAAAATCTCTCTTTGACTGCATCAAGATGTCTGAAGAATGACAGATTTACTTGGCCTTAGTGATTGTCCAGGATACGTATGCATGGCAGATATGTATTTTAGGCCTGCCTTAATTCTTGAAGCCTAGCATTACACGTTTGCTCAGTGGGCAAGGAGTTATTCCCGTTGTAGCCACACATGCCAAGCCCACACTAGGTGTATGTGCGGTCCGTCCCAAATGGACGTGCCACTCGGTGAGCAGGAGGCTGAAATCTACGAGAAGGCTGAAGCAGGTGGCGGAAAGCTGACAAAGTTATGGGGGTACGGTGTGAGCTTCTGGCCAAGTATATACAGGGCGCCCAGGCTAACTTTAGCCAAGGGTTAAAAGATAAAATATTTGAGGTAGGCTAGGGAAACCACTTACATACATCTATCAACTGGCTTGCGTATCCTAGGCAATTTTTTGCTTTGCAATTAATTATTTAGCAATTAAGATATTTTTCTTAAATGCATAAATATTGACTTTAGACAGCAAATGTGAATAGCAAAGCTGGAGAGCACCTTCATAAAACCCATTTCATTTATTTGCGATAAGAAAGCCTCGCGTGTAGCTTTTTTTCCGAGGTCCAAAGAAAGCCCGCGAAAAAAAATCACGTGTCTAGCGCCTTCGCGCGCCACGATTGTGCTGCTCTCAATCCTGGCTTGAGTGAACGAAATCAGGTGCTGGTATGGCGCAACGACCGCATTGCTCCAGCAGTCCGATATGTCGACGGTGGTTGCGACGCCCGAGCGAGCCAGTCAGCATGCGCAACGGTGCAAGTTTCAGCGTTGTTCGTTGCAGCGTTGCAAGTTGTTCGTTGTCAGTGCTGGTTCATAATCCCCAGGCGGCCGAAATTATTCCGGAGCGCCCCCAGTATGGCACCTATTCCTTTCTTCTTTCGCTCCCTTCATCGCTTCCCACACGGCGCGGTTGAGGAGGTCATGGAGAAGTGAAACAGTTACTTCGTCATTTTACTTTCCTCAAAAACGAAAAGAAGGCACTTAGGAACTGAACGTTCGAGTGCCACGCGGGGAAGAAAGCGTACCCGCGCAAGCTTGTCATGAAAATTAGTTTTTGAGGAAAGGAAATGATGCAGTAACTGTGTCACATATCTCAGCTGGACACCCTAACCGCGCCGTAAGGAAATGGATAAAGGAGGAAGTGAAAGGAGACAGGAAATCGGAGTGTTTGGCTTGAAGCACTCTGGCACGGGTCAGCCCGGTATTGCACTGCCTCCGGGATCGGCCCGGCGCATATTAGCGCTCGCCTTTTCTTTATCTTTCCTCTCCTATCCTTTAATTAGCTCTCCTACTTTCAGCTCTCTCAAAACGCTAAGGCGCCCATGTGCTGTGCGATGTCAGTGCACGTTAAGGATCCCCAAGTGGTCGAAATTATTCCCGAGCCCTCCACTAGCTACGGCACCTCTTTCTTCTTTCACTCGCTCCGTTATCCTTTCCCTTACGGTGCGGTTCAGGTGTCCAACGACATATGAGACAGCTAGATACTGCGCCATTTCCTTTCCCCCAAAACCAATTATTATTATTATTACTGCAGCCAACGGTAGCGAGCGTGGCTCGGCTTGAGCCAGTAGGCAGGCCCGTGCACTTTTCTTTCTATCAGCAGCAGCAGTAGCAGGAGAAAGGAAGAAAGATGTGCTGTAGTAGAGGTCTCCGGAATAATTTCGACTACCTGGGGATCTTTATTGCGCACTGAGATCGCACAGCACACGGGCACATTTTGCGATTCGCCTCCACCGAAACGCGGCCGCCGAGGTCGGGTTCGAACCCGGGTACATGACGAGCAGTCGCTTCGGCGTCTCGCTCAACGGTAACACGAGACACCTGGCGGCTGGCGAGACGGTAAAGCCGGCAGGATTATTGAGACAATGATGATTCAGACTCCGTTTCGAAAACGCTCATGACGAGCCCGACGGCAGATACGTGCGCGTGCACAGAGTCGAAGGAAATGCGCCTCTCGCCAGCCTTCATCAGGTTCACGAAAAATTCGTTCTGAGGAAAGGAAATGGCGCAGTAACTATCTAATATATCTCGGATGGTGGTGGGGGGGGGGGGACCCGAACCGCGCCGTAAAGCATAAAAGAGGGAGCGAAAGAAGAGAGGAAGAAAGAGGTGCCATAGTGGAGGGCTCCAGAATAATTTCGACCACCTGAGGATCTTTAGCGGAAAACTGAAAATTGGGTTTTGGGGAAAGGAAATGGCGCACTATCTGTCTCACATATCGGCGGACACCTGAACCACGCCGTAAGGGAAGGGATAAAGGGGGAGTGAAAGAAAGGTGCCGTAGTGGAGGGTTCCGGAATAGTTTCGACCACCTGGGAATTAACGTGCAATGATATCGCACAGCATACGGGCGCCTTTTGCGTTTCGCCTCCATCTAAACGCGGTCGCGGTTGACCTCGGAAAATCCGGCCCAGTAGCTGAGCGAATGAGCCACCGTGTAGGGTCGGCCTCACTTCCATTTTGTAGCGGGAGCTATACTAGGCTCCCAGTCGAGCATTTCACGGTACATGCGAGAGGAAAGTTGTGCGCATGCGCCGTTACTATGGCAACCGGAGAGGAGCAGTGGGTGCGCCGCGCGCTTTCCAGTACATCATCATCATCCTTTTTACACCGACTGAAGGGCAAATGCCTGTCCCATGTCTCTCCAATTAACCCTGTCTTTTGCCAGCGTCATCCACCCTTTGCCTGCAAACTTCTTAATCTCATACGCCCACCCAACCTTGTGCCGTCCCCTGCAACGCTTACTTTCTCTAGCTTGGAATCCACACTGTTACCCTTAAGGACCAGCGGTTATCTTGCCTTCGCATTACATACCCTGGCCGAGCCCATTTCTTCCTCTTGATTTCGACTAGGATGTCATTAACACGCGTTTGTTCCCTCACCCACTCTGCCCGCTTCCGGTCTCTTAACGTTACACCTATCATATTTTTTTTCCATGGCTCGCTGCGTTGTCCTTAATTTAAGCTGAGCCCTTTTTGTTAGCCTCCACGTTTCTGCCCCGTAGGTGAGTACCGGTAAGATGCAGCTGTTGTACACTTTTATCTTGAGGGAAATTGGTAAACTGCCATTCATGATCTGAGAGAACCTGCCATATGCGCTCCACCCCATTCTTATCCTTCTAGTTATTTCCCTCTCATGATCCGGATCAGCTGTCACTACCAGCCCTAAGTCGACGTATTCCTTTACCACTTCCAGGCGCTCACTGCCAAATTGTTAACTGCTTTTCCCTTGCTAGAATGTTGAACATTACTTTGGTTTTCTGCATGCTAATTTTTAGACCCAGCATTCTCCCTGCCTGTCTAGCTCATTGATCATGATTTGCAGTTCACCTCCTGAGTGACTCATCAAGGCAATGTCATCAGCGAATCGCAGATTATTTAGGTACTCTCCGTTTACTCTTATTCCCAACTGTTCCCAATTCAGGCCTCGAAATACCTCCTGTAAACAGTCGGTGAACAGCATTGGCGAGATCGTATCTCCTTGCCTGACGCCCTTTCTTATTGGAATTTTATTGCTGGCTTTATGGAGGACTATGGTAGCTGTGCAGCTTGCTATATATATTTTCCAGTATTTTGACATAAGGCTTTTCTACACCCTCATTACGCAATGTCTGTATGCTCTGCTGAAAATGCCACTGAATCGAATGCTTTCTCGTAATCAATGAAGGCTATATAGAGAGGTTGGTTATATTCGGCGCATTTTTTTATCACCTGATTCATAGTGTGAATATGATCTATTGTGGAATATCCTTTACGAAAGTCTGCCTGATCATTTGGTTGATTAAATTCTAAGGTTGCCCTAACTCTATTAGCGATTACCTTAATTAGTAAATACATTGTAATCAACAGATAGTAAGCTCATCGGTCTATAATTTTTCAAGTCCTTGGCGTCTCCCTTCTTATGAATTAAGATAATGTCGGCATTCTTCCAAGCTTCTGGTACAGTCGAGGTCAGAAGGCGTTGCGTATACAGGGTGGTTAGTTTTTCTAGAATGATCTCGATCCCCTCCATCCTTCAACATATCTGCTGTTACCTGATCCTCCCCAGCTGCTTTTCCCCTTTGCATTACCCCCCCCCCCCCCCTAAGGCTTTCTTTACTTCATCTTTCGTTACTGGCGGGATGAAACATTGCTCAGCGCTACTGTTTCTCTCATTAACGCTATGGTTACATTGGCTACTGTACAGATTTGTGCAGAACTCTTCGGCTACTTTAACTACCTTAACCATATTGCTAATGACATTGCCCTGCTTGTCTCCTAGCGCATACATATGGTTTTTACCTATGCCTCTTCACCGCTTTTAGGCTACATCCGTTCTTTAGAGCATGCTCGACTCTTTCCATATTAAACTTCCTTATGTCGGCTACCTTGCGCTTATTTATTAACTTCGATAGCTCTGCCAGTTCTGTTCTGTCGGTAGGGTTAGACGCCCTTATGCTTTGGCGTTTCTTAATCAGATCTTTCTTCACCAGAGATAGCTTTCCGGTATACTGTCGAACTGTCCTACCACCTACTTCTACTGCGCACTCCGTAATGATGGCTGTCAGATTATCTTTCATTGTATGAACATCAAGATCGTCTTCCTCAGTTAAACTCGAATATCTGTTTTGCAGTAATATCCTGAATTCCGGTACATGGAAGAGGCCAGTTGTGTGCATGCGCCGTTACCATGGCGCAGTTACCATAGGAGCAGTGGGTGCGCCGCGCGCTTCGTCGCCGTCACCTCACCTGTCACCTCTGTGCCACAGCTCTATATAAATAAAGGGGCCGCCGTGGTGGCTGAGTGGTTATGGCGCTCGGCTGCTGGCCCGAAAGACGCGGGCTTGATCCCGGCCGCGGCGGTCGAATTTGGATGGAGGCGAAATTCTAGAGGCCCGTGTACTGTGCGATGTCAGTGCACGTTAAAGAACCCCAGGTGGTCGAAATTCCCGGAGCCCTTCACTACGGCGTCTCTCGTAGCCTGAGTAGCTTTGGGACGTTAAACCCCCATAAACTAAACTATATAAATAAAACACGCTTATGCTGGCAAAGCACTTTTTTCCCAGCAAATCGCACTTCGTGGTCGTCTTCTGTTTCCGAAGGGAAAAGAAACAGACAACCACACATCACACACTGCAACACCTCACCTTTTGGCATTTTTGTCATCGATCGAAAGAGCCGAACAACACAGACTTCAACAAGCTGTCTTCGTCGATTTCGTACCAAGTGTTTCTTGCAAGTTCGCTCGGCAGGCACGTAGCCGGCGCTGGCCGAAGCTGCACTTCTTGGAGATGAGTTGGAGGCTGGCGCGGCGGAAGACGGAAAGGATAGTAGAAAGACAGTGTAGGTGGCTTTCGAGAGTGGGGGAGAAAACGACGTCATCCAGGTAGCACAAGAACGTCGTCCATTTGAAGCCACGCAGGAGCGAGTCCATCATACGCTCAAAGGTGGCAGGAGCGTTGCAGAGGCCAAAAGGCATGACCTTGAATTGGTACAGGCCATCGGGGGTGACAAAGGCTGTCTTCTCACGATCCCGTTCGTCAACAGCAATTTGTCAGTAGCCGGAGCGGAGATCAATAGAAGAAAAATAGCTGGCGCCGTGTAGGCAGTCGAGGGCGTCATCAATTCTCGGAAGAGGATAGACGTCTTTCTTTGTTATTTGATTAAGATGGTGATAGTCGACACAGAAGCGCCAAATGCCATCTTTCTTTTTAACCAACACAACTGGGGATGCCCACGGACTGCTAGAAGGCTCGATAATGTTGTTCGCCAGCATCTTGTCCGCCTCCGTCTGAATGACATGGTGCTCAAGAAGGGAGACACGATAGGGCCTTCTGTGTATGGGGTTGGCATCGCCCGTATTTATGTGATGGGTCACGACGGTAGTTTTGCCGAGAGGACGATTCCCAAAATCGAAGACGTCACTGTAGGAAACTAACAGGGTGGTGAGTGCGCTGGCGTGGTCAGGTGGAAAATCCGCCGCGATCATTGTAGAAAGGTCCGGACGTGAAGCTGCCGAGCGGGGATCAGGGAGACCAGTCTGAGGCTCAGCTGCGAGGGCAGAAACTGTGCATTCGGCCAAAGGAAATAGTTCAGCAAGTGCGATTCCACAGGGTAAGACTTGAGTAGAGAGGCTAAAGTTGAGAATCGGAAGGGAGGTGCGGTTACCAATGACGGTCAGGACGGTGTGTGGAAGGATGACATTTCGCTGAAGGACAACATCCTAGCTTGATTGGGCAAGTGATGTAGGCACCATCAGGAACGGGGGGAACCGGGGTCATTGGAACATAGACTGCAGAATCGCGCGGCAGGCGAGTGAATTCAGCGGCACGTAAGCGGGACGGCTTGGAATCGGCGCTTAATTTCAGAGCAGAGCGGCAGGTCCAATTAAACGAAGAAGGCCGGTGGAGCAATCATTTAGCGCCGCATGGGTTGTTAAAAAGTCGATGCCGAGGATCACATCGTGGGGGCAGTGGTCGAGCACAGTGAACAGGACGGCTGTAGTACCCCCGGCAATGCAAACACGCGCAGTGCGCATTCCAACGACGGCAGCAGCACCGCCGTCGGCGACACGAACGGCTGAGAAAACGGCGGGTGTCACAACCTTCTTCAAACGACGGCGAAAGGAAGAGCTCAAGACAGAAATTTGAGCGCCAGTGTCAATCAGAGCCTTAACTGGTGCACCGTCCACGCAGATATCGAGAAGGTTGCGGCGAGGAGCGGGGGTCGACTACTCAGCGACACAACAACGTTGTCTTCGCTTGGCGACTGCGTACCGTAACAATAATCATTTTTGTATAAACTATGCATGTTATGAGTTTTTGCGTTATGGACTCTATCTCTTTGTTCATTTGTTTGTGTGCTGCATTTATTTTGTATACTATGTTGATTATGGACCCGTTACTAGGCAGTGGCTATGGGTCCATCAATATGTTTGTATTTTGCAAGATATATGCAATAAATAATGAATGAATGCACATGTGCACATGGCTGGGAGAAAAGACGGACACAACTACTAATGCTGGCATAGAGCCATGACTATGTACGTATATGGTGTCAAAGGAGGAGGGCCCATTGAACTATATAATGAAGTTGCTTCAATGCATACTAGAAATTTAATTACTTAGTTAGGACTTAACTAGAAATGAAGTTGCCTAATATGTATACAGTAGATTAATTTCTGGTTCAGTAGGCCATTAATTTCCTTACATTCTGTGGCACTTTAATGGAATTGATGGCTTGGGGGCAGGGGGCATATGCTCAAGGAAACTTCCGTGGTGACCTGGGGATGTGGTCTATGGGTACTACAGTAAACATAAAAGCTTATTAATTCAGTCTTCAGGGCTTTGGAAAGTCACTTGTTGAATGAAACTCTAGCTATAATCAGTAACAATTTTGCCGTTATCCGCCTTGGTTTTTCTCATTTGGGCAGCTTTTTGCTATAAACGTTCATGCTAAAAGAATAAAACTTGGCTTGGCTGTAAGGTCTGCTATGTGCTACAGTTGATTCTCAATAATTTAAACTTGAAGGAGACTGAGAATTTGTTCAGATTATGCAGAGTTTGAAATAATAGAGAGAATCTTTTTACTGCACTTGATGTGGATGGACAAGCTGACAGTGATGAAGTGACTGAACAAAAAATTAGCACCTAACCACTTCGCCCGCCGCGGTGGCTCAATGGTTTAGGGGCGAAGTCGTTAGAGCGCTCGGCTACTGATCCGGAGTTCCCGGATTCGAACCCGACAGCGGCGGCTGCGTCTTTATGGAGGCAAAATGCTAAGCCGCCCGTGTGCTGTGCGATGTCAGTGCACATTAAAGATCCCCAGGTGGTCGAAATTATTCAGGAGCACTCCACTACGGCTCCTCTCTCTTCCTTTCTTCTTTCACTCCCTCCTTTATACCTTCCCTTACGGCGCGGTTCAGGTGTTCAACGATATACGAGACAGATACTTTGCCATTTCCTTTCCCCAAAAAACCAATTATTACGCTCGTCTCGTACGGGCACGCAAGAATCACGCGGTGAGTGGCGAACAACAAAGCGCACATCCAAAGCGCGTTCACCATGAAGCTTGCGGCTTGCTGCCCGTTCGTTCGGCGTGGAAGCTACGCTGGCGTTCGTGGCATCGGGTTTGTCGAAGCTATGCTGGCGTTCGTGGCATCGAGTTTGTCGAAAACGATGTGCCGACGAACTACGAGTGCAACTTGAGTCCCGCACATTTTGGCAAGGCACCTGGCAGCACTTCTACGTGGTTTGCCACTCCCCGCGTCTGTTTCACCATACGTAGCAGAGCGATTTGTCTAACGGGCAAGGCGTCGCGCCGAACAAGCGATGGCGTTCCGTGGACTCCCTGGCAGTGCTGCAACACGCTGTCGCGTTCCACTCTTAAAGGCAAAGTTTAAGCATCCTCCAATTTTTTTCTACTGCTATAGGTAGGTGGATGAGATTAAGAACTTTGCAGGGATAGGGTGGCCACAGCTGGCACAGGAGAAGGCTAATTGGAAAGGTAAGGGAGAGTCTTTGCCCTGCAGTGGGTGTACTAAGGCTGCTGCTGACAATTAGCAGTGCCAGCAGCACATGACAAATATGCCGGTGTTGTCTAGTTGAAGCTTCAGAGTGTGAAGCCTCCTTTTTAAAGAGGCACCAGCCACCTCCCCATGGCACCTCCTAGCTAGATGCTGCCCAACCACCTACCACTACATTCGATCGACCTCCACACCCCTGCCCACCTTTACTCTCCAGAAGCGTCGTGCCTTGCCCACCCTACTGTACCTTCCACAAGGCCTCCACCCACTAGTCCTCACTATAGTGGATCAAAGAAGCATGGTGTAAATTGACGTCACAGACTCAGTGGAAAAGCCAGCTGCTCTTTTGGAGCCCCACCCACCTCTCCAGCCTTGAACCTCCAACCCACCCAACCTACACTCTCTTGAAGTGCCACCCACCTTGCCCTCCAGAAAAATTCTGTTGGGTGTGTAGGCTTGGCTTAGTGTAAGAGCATCATGTAGTCATCGAGGGCAAATGCTTGCAGTAGAAGCTTTCTCGCTTCAGGTTTCATGGTCGTCTGTCAGTCTCTTTTTCGCTTTCATTTGCATCCTGGACTTCGATACAAATAAATGTGTGGATGTGAGGGTGCGTAAATCATTTGAAAGAAGCAGTGCCCTGCCTAATATCAAATCCATTGACTTTGGCTTAAGATGTGAGAGGTGAGGCATGAAATATACTTCTCTGTTAAAGGTATATTTCAGTCCACCGAAATTATAATCGGCTTCTTTTTCAGAAATTCTTGCCTCTTTGAAGTACCATAATCGAGTTTTTTCTTTACCTATGGCCAGTTTTCAGATTACCTCTGCTCAATGATGAATTCAATTAAGAGAAAGGAAATATTTTACAGCTTCCAGATGCTTTACTTAGGCTTGGCAAATAAAGCTTTATTCTATCTTTACTGTGCATGCATTTTTAAATGTCATGAGTCGAGCTATTTAATGTGCTTCTTGTATATAGTGACGAGTAGAACGTATTTAGTGTACATGAGAATTTCTAAAGTTGATGTAGCCCTTGGAAGCCAGTCAACCTAATGGAAATGCCATTAATCTTTCAGCAAACTGGAATGATCCAGTTCGAATGTTCAATTTGCAGTACAAATGGCAGCTGTTCCTCCTTTTCTCGCTTCTGGCTTTGCACCGAGCAACTTTAGATTTCCACAATGCCATTTGTGTTTGTCCAAAAAATCAATGAATAAAGTCCATAAAGTTGGTGGAAAGCCTTGGCTACAGGCAACTTGATTTTCCGTTTTTTGCAAATGGTAAGCGGATCTTCTCACATTATTGATGAAGTGCAAGACGCTACTGCTCCGATCTGTGGATTCCATTAGCCCTGGGCAATGTGACCTGTTACGTTCGTGTTTGTATGCTCGGAAAAGCTTTCATTATGACAAAACAAATCACGTTATATGCCCTCGAAAGAGCAAACAACCTGGAGTAAGGGACAGTGCCTGACTTCCCCTGTGCATTGTGTAGTGGCCCAGCATTCCTCTTCTTCCCATTTTTGAGCTTCTAGATCTTTCCTCTGGGATTTCATGCGCCGTGTTCTATTTTTGAGTTTTGCACAAGGACAGGCTTTTAGACGTGGTCTGTCATGTAATCAGTAATATTGTCATATGTGATTTAGTAAAGAAACTTTCACTTTTTATGTATTCGTGAAAATAAGCGTTTTGTGCATCTACAGCGCTGCTCTCCTTATTTCATATATCAAATTTTTTGGCAAATGGTGTGTATTCTTACCCTTCGAGTCTAATTGGCAAGATTCTGTATTCCACAAAGCCTCTTTCATGGTTGTATCACCTGTTCTCAGCTCCTTTGGCAAAAAAGTAAACATTAACCAGCTCTTGTTACCAGCAAAGTTGTTGCAGGTACTCTTTGTTACACATTTAGCCATTATTCATTATGTGGAGCCACCTGACAGATATAACAGTCTGGGATGTTGGTATCTTAAAATGTCATGGGGCCTATGCAATGACTGCAGATCTACTGTGGGCACCTCTTGCCTGCAAGGTTCACTCTGGTGCATGTTTTTATTTCATGATTTTCAGTCATATTCACTTGATAAGATGAGACAAGACAAGCATGTGAGAGGGAGTATTGGGTGTGCTGCTCTGTTAGGCATATGTATTTCTTTGAATACTGATCATAAGTAATATCCCGCTGCAGTGTTTGTAGCTTTTCACTCACAGTTAGTTTTCTTTTGATGATTTGCTGTTTGTGATCTGTCTTGCCTATGTGATGTGCATAATCTTTTATTTCAATACTGAGGCATGCCCGAACTTTGGCTTGCTGAATTTCAATACTGTGTCTGCGAGCACAATGATCAGGCGCCTTCACTTGTCATTAACTTTTCTTGGCAGGCGAGCCAGCCCTCATCTGTGCAATGAGGCAAATTCCTCGCATATTAGGTGACATATACTTTCTTCCGTTGCGCAGGGCTGGCCAGCACCGACGGCAGGTGTGGCTTGCCAGCTGGGATGGAATTGCACACAGCGAAGCAGCATGTGTGCCTGAGTGCGGTAATCACAGCTGCTTCAAGGACAAGGACATCCCTTTTAGCGCTGCCATTGTCGCAAGGCTTTCAATTTGAATTGTGACCTGACAAAGCGCCTTCACATTCACAGGTGAGAGGCTGCACCAATGCACACAACGCAGCAAGAACATGCACATTTGCAGACAGTGCATTGTATTTTTTAAGCATTGCCACCAGTTAGGTGAAACATCATATATGATCTTATTTTTGCCTTAATTCTCTGTGTTGGGCTCCTGCTACAAAACACGACGAAGCTGCTCCGAATCGAATTTTCACCTGGTAAAGAGCCGGTTCTAAAATGGTCTTGGTGATTTCCACCACTGCCTCTTTAAACAATGGAGCTAGGTACTCTGGCTTCCCGGCGGCTTCCCAATCGCAGCGTACAGTCCTACCTGTTTGCTTGAGTTGCATGCAGGAGGTGCTGGGTTCGATCCCCAAAACTGCAGTGTACCCACCAGTTATATGGTGGGTACAAGCGCTCCTTTTGCCTGGTGCTTGGCTTATCTACAGTGAAATGCTTGGAAAATGGGTCTCTGACCATGGCACTGATTGGCCGAATGCTGCCCCTGCGCCATAATATTGTCACGTAGTGGTGACGGCAGTTGAAGCAGCGATGAAGACGGACGAAAGGGTCTTCTAAAAGAACTGTTCATTGGGCTGACTTGCACCCAAAATGGACTGAATCACTAGGCGGCGGCGAAGCGACATGCCTGCTGGGCGGTCGTGGAACTCAACTTAAACTGGAACTCAATTTAAAGCTGATAGCGAACTTTCCAGATAAAGAGCGTAGAATCAGCTCTGCCTGGCTGGGATCAATCGAGATAAATCTAGTTGCGTCTTGCGTAGCAATCAAAGCGATAAAGTGATGTGGCGGCAGATTTGAAAAACGAACACACTGCAAATATTCGCGGCAATATATAATAGTAACCATCATCAGAGTTTGGTTTAGCCACTTTGATTTGTTCAAATCCTTGCCATATGGTCCAAATTGATAAGACTGTATTTTTACTATTATTTTTTGAACACGCTCCTTCATGCGCAACGTGAAAATTTCTGACAACCTTTGTTCCTTTTTCGTAGTGCAATAGACTATAGAAAATGGGTTAGCTACTGCTACTCAAGAACCTCGGCTCGTTGGTCTAAGCATACTTTTCTCACTTAGGGTGAGACAGGTCCCGGGTTGAAATCTCGGACGAGCCCACTCTCCCTTTTTGCTTCTTCGAGTACTGGTCGCGGCATACCATATTCCTGCTGCCATTCTCCGGCCTTCGTTAAAGTACACTTAATCGATGCTATTATTTTTTGAACACACTCCTTCATGCGCAATGTGACAATTTGTGCCAACCTTTGTTCCTTTTTCGTAGTGCAATAGACGATAGAAAATGGGTTAGCTACTGCCACTCAAGAACCTCGGCTCGTTGGTCTAAGCGTACTTTTCTCACTTAGGGTGAGATAGGTCCCGGGTTGAAATCTCGGACGAGCCCACTCTCCCTTTTTGCTTCTTCGAGTACTGGTCGCGGCATACCATATTCCTGCTGCCATTCTTCGGCCTTCGCTAAAGTAGACTTAATCAATGCTATTATTTTTTGCACACGCTCCTTCATAAGCAACGTGACAATTTGTGACAACCTTTGTTCCTTTTTCGTAGTGCCATAGATGATAGAAAATGGGTTAGCTTCTGGCGCTCAAGAACCTGGGCTCATTGGTCTAGCCGCATTTTTCTCATTTAGGGTGACAGAGGTCCCGGGTTCAAATCCCGGACGAGCCTTCTCTCTTTTTGCTTCTTCGAGTACTGGTCGCGGCATACCATATTCCGGCCGCCATTCTTCAGCCTTCGTTACAGTAGACTTAATCGATGCTATTCTTTTTCTGCACACGCTCCTTCACGCTCAATGTGACAATTTGTGACAACCTTTGTTCCTTTTTCGTAGTGCAATAGACGATAGAAAATGGGTTAGCTACTGCCACTCAAGAACCTCGGCTCGTTGGTCTAAGGGTATGATTCTCGCTTGGTGAGCGAGATGTCCAGTGCCCATAATTGTTTTACACACAGTAAGATTGCACCACAACAATCAATATATCCGCAGATTCCTTCTTGCGAAGCTTTCCTGCAAGTGTCAGAAATGCACTCCACTTCTCTTCTTTGCTGGTGTTTACTCAGTGAGGGCATGGGACAAATTTTAGAAGGAAGATCTTGCTGGGCATCAAAGAGTTTAAACCACTGCGATGAATAAGTTCATAAACGTACCTTACTGTACTTTGCAGTTTGCCTCGCAATTAAAAGTGATGTCCAGGAAAGTGGACTTGGTTTGGAGGAGCAACGCTACATCATGCCATAGTTCTCAAGATGCCCTAGCGAAAGAAGTTTTTAGGCTATACCACAAGGATCTTCGAGTCACCGCGTCAATGCTTCACCCTTGTCTGTTGATGAAAGGCACCTTCATTAAATACAACATGGCAACATGCTCGTGTGCTCCTGCGTACAAAAGCTTTTTCTCCTTTTTACTAAAAGGGACCACGAAATGTTCACTGAGGTTAGGCATATTGCATGACTGATAGGCACTCCATCACTCGTCATCACACTGCTCAAATTTTTGTGCTATCTTCAGAGCAACACAGATATCAACTTAAAATGATGCTCCTCCTCAAATCGCTTCGCTTATAGCATGGCCGCATTTTGGGGGTCAGGCCGGTAGTTTATGTAATTTATGTAAACTGTTACTATCGCCAAAAAAAAACAGATTAGCAAGGTATGTTTTGCCTGATCAAACTTAGAACCTTTCTATTTGTTTTCTTTCTAGCCTTTGATGAAAAAATGTGAAACTGTTTCTGATCGCTAGTTCTTGCAGTATTTACCCGCTGTCTCTGCCTTTGCCCTGTTCTAAAAGCTGCAAGCTCCATGCAGTTCTTAACGGTGGACTTCAAGTTACCCAGGACTATGCTTAACATATGTTTGAAACTGAACATTATTCATTAAGTAGTGAAGTCATCCATGACCAGTTTCCATGAAGAACAGTATCTTTAAAAAAAGATTTCACTAGGCTGTATATTCAAGTGTTCTTTTCTATGTCACCATGGCATCATACTAATGCTGAAGTTGTCAAAAAACTAGCTGCACCAACAGTGGACCTTACAGCAATCTGTGTGACCGGATTCATTTAAACCCTTTCCATCACCTGCCATGTTTTCAATGCCTGGCATCGGCTCAAAAGCGGCCATTCACGCAATATCAAGGCTACGAGTTGGTCATGGCACTCGGCTGCTGACCCGAAAGAGGTGGGTTTGATCCCGGCCGCGGCGGTCGACTTTCACTGAAGGCGAACTTCTAGAGGCCCGTGCACTGTGTCATGTCAGTGCACGTTAAAAGAAGCCAAGGTCGAAATTTCCGGAGCTCTTCACTACAGCGTCCCTCATAGCCTGAATTGCTTTGGGACGTTAAACCCTCTAAATCAATTCGAATCAAATCAAGGCTAACAGCGCTCCTTGCAGGCGAAGTGCGAGGCCAGGAGGGGCTATCCGCCTGGCGGCTGAGGCCGCGAAGAGAAAATCTTTGTCAGCCTTTAGTCGCGGAGGCTCCAGCCCTTGCCCTCCAGGCCTGTGTGCTGTGGGCAGGCAGTAGTAAGGGGTCTCCATTTCCGGAGGAAATAAAAGTTGGCAACTATGCATCCATCACCACGAGCCAATGGGCACGTGCTGCTGGTTCGCACGAAATGCAATCTCTGCCGCGAGCGGGTTGTCTGTGATGCAAACGCCTCATCACGGTCGGTGGCAAAACTAAGCACGCCGCCAAGAACCAGCGATGAAAGAGGTTTCAGGTATGTGAACCTTGACAATAAGTGCTACGGTAGGCATCTATTAATCTTGGCGGCCATGACTAGGCATGGAAAATATAAAGTACTACAGTAGGCATCTATTAATCTTGGCGCCGATGACCAGGCATGGAAAATATAGTAGGCAACGCCCTTTCAAATACACTTCCAGAAACTACGCAGAAATTTCCTAACTTAGCAAATCACATTCCAGATTTATTATTCCCAATTTCAATGGCATAATGAAGTATATAATTTGCAGTATTAAGTATCTGCAATACAATCTTTTTCAGGGCATGTGGTATCACTATTGAAGATGCTTGTTTCAAGCATTGTGCCCAGCCCTCAGTTCAGCTCATAGTAGTTAGGAAAGGGAGGGAGTCATCTGCTGCAATATCTTATGACCGTGCAGCATTGTACACATCGCTGAGCAGCATCAGCTGCCTATCTGACCACAGCTTCTATGCACTCTTTCGGGTACCTTTCTCTTTGAGAGAACACACACTGCAGGATCCTCTGCTTAGTGCAAGCACAACTACTTCACCCACATACACCAGATGCTGCACCAACCGGAGTACAACTGCCAGGGTGCATTGTGGCGTCGCAGCAGAACTGCTTGTGAAATAGGCCTATTAGCAAGGTTCTACTCTACAGCACTTACCTCGTTTATTACCATGACATAACATTTCCCGAAGATAACCTGTTACTGTTGCCTTAGGTGCTGTGGGTACAAATTCAATAGTGCTGGTGGCCCGAATGACCTGGAAGCCATGTACTTCCAACAAGGCATCTTGCAGTGACCACATGAAATGGTGGCATCTGGAGTTGAACTAAGCTGAGGATAAAGACCGGGATGTTTCCCTATGGAAAGCAAACCTATAATGGGGGAAATGCGACTACACCACACCTAGCATGGCTCTATCAGCAAAGATGAAGCTTCAAATATGCCACGTTCTTGGCCCACAAGTACTTAAAAGCTGGTGGAGTGACAGGGGTTTATTAGGCACTTATGACTTGGCCGTACCAAGAGATGAAACACAGTACAACACAACTAAAACTGAGGAATGATTGGCGAACAAACAACATGGTGTGAATGATGTGAACAGCCTGTGCACTAAACTTGATAAAATCATCTTTTTGGAAGCTGGTGGTCTTTGCTGTGTGCGCTGCATTTCTTTAACCTCATGTCAACCTGCCCGGCACACCCTTGTCACAGCTGCTAACGTGGGCAACTTGAAGCCTGCAAGAGAACATAGAGCCACATACACAAGCAGCCAAATGATACTCAGTTGAACTTAGTTACAGTGAACCTCTTAATAAAATCATAAAATACAGTAGACCCCCTTCCGTTCTCAGTTTTCAACTATCAACTGCAAACAGATACGTATCTAGCAGCTGAATGAATGTCAACAGAGCCACAAACCGCCAAGCAATTGATATTTTAATACAAAATAAAATTTGGATGGAGATGTCCTTAACACCACTGTAAAGGGATTGAGCAGTCTATGCAACCAACGCAAGCAGCATGCAGCAAACTCCCTTTAAGAGGAACCCTAAGAAACCACACGGCACTTTCTTCATAACATTAGAGGTGCCCCCAAAAAGATTCACTTGCATGCCAGGTATACCAAAACATCTTTCATGTCAACGCAATAAACTAAATGGCCTAGTAATGAGAAGACAACACCACTTCAAAGAAGCACTTTTTGCACAATGCATAACGAAAAGCAATTAAGTGAGGGCATGACACACACACGCACGTGATACCACTCAAGAACGACTACAGGTTGTTTTTTTTTTTCTTGCCATCCCCTTCCCTTTCACAGCAACTGCTACTTCTATACCTTTTTTGTTCCTTCTGACTACAACAGGGCCAATAGAAAGCTCCAATAGGGCCCTGGTAGTGCAAGGCAGGCACCGACATCACACTGTTTATTTTTTTCTCTCTGAAAGTGTCAACACAGGATCTGCCCACCGTTCGAATGTCTAAAAAAATGCCAGCCTGGTGCTCCGGCCTTCCATCGTAGATATTACCTTATCCTGTGGATCTTCTCGGCTCTTCCCGCAAGCATTTTAAGGCCTGGCTGGCCAAACCTCAGAGTCGCCCAAACAAATGGTGGAATTTGTGAGGAGAGTCTCCATGGTGCCATCCATCCTGTGGTATATCATTCTTCTCACCTCTCTCAGTTGCGTCGCAGCGGACGGCCCCGGCCCAGGCCCATGAGCCGCATGCGGGAGCGAACCTCTTCATCCTCCTCTTCTTCAGAGTCAGTTGGTCCAAGAAAGGCGGCCCATGCAGGGAATAAAACAGGGGAGACTGTTCAGAGACTCATCAAGTGTGCCACACACAATGGCAATGTTATTGTCCTTGTCACATGCGTACAAGAAGCAATTCATGCTGCTTACTGTGACTTGTGAGTAAGCCTGTTAGTATATATTGTATTTATGCGCATAATTTGCACACTTTTCATTCAGAAATTAGGGCTGCAAGAAGGGGGTGCACAAATTACGCGGGGATTTCATGAGCGCGACTTAAAAAACTCCACAAAAGTCATAACGCGCAATATAGGTATAGTGTATGTTGCTGCGTATACGTCACCACCCGGACCAGGCCGTGGGACCGCACAAAATTGTCGAATTATCCAAATGTCGAAATATCGAATTAACAACAAAAAAACTAAATATGCCCCAGCATGGCGTACCTTTATATGCCAAAGAAGTCTGTAATAATCTTTTTTTAAGCGAGAATTTTAGCAGCAACAATTATGGTTATCACTGACAGATGCTATGTGACACACACCATTTGGAATCATTCACAGAAGTCAAGCGTGGACAGGGCTTCTGCGGCTTCTTTTACCGTGCGCTTCAGGAGTTGGAGCAGCTGCTCATCTTCCGATGAACCATAATTGTCTGCACCTGTGACCTCTTGAACTATTTCTTTTTCAGTCAGCTGCCCGGCGACTGACTCCATCGATGGTCATGTAGTCGGTGAGCCACATGGAAGAAGGTAAGACGTCGAAACAGCTGTCGTCTTTTCTGGTTGAGGTTGCATCAGCTGTTTCAGATGGCATTTCCTCTACACAGCAGACCGGTGGCACAAAACTGCTGTGCCGGAAGCAGTTCGCTATGACTGCTGCAGGCGTGTTGGCCCATGCCCATGCATAAGCCAGACTGTTCAGAGCGCTGAGGAACGTAAGGTCGGCCTTCTTCCCATGTTCCAGACACAAAAGTATGGACTGTTGCATGTGCTTTCTGTATTTACATTTGAAGTACTGAACTGTGTCCTGATCCACGTGCTGTAGGGCTGTGGTTGCATTTGGAGAAAGAAACACCAGCCTGATCCAATCAAGGCCCAACAACTTGCAGTGAGCACCGCAGTTGTCCACAACCATGAGCATTTCTCAATTCCAAAACACCAGTCAAGCTGACGCAGCCGAGACTGAAAAATGTTCAATGTCATCCAAGCCTCCCTGTTAGCTTGGTAATCAACAGGAAGGTGCCTCTCGTTCTTACGCACCTCGGCTTCAGTGCCTTCCCAACCACAAAAAGTGGCAAACACTCTGTTCCAGTCATGTTGGCGGCAAAAGCACGGTAACTCTTTCCTTGCTGTGTTTTCCTGCTGTGCAAGGGTAATCTTTGAATGTGACCGATCGTTCTGTCCAGGAGGTGCTTTCAAATAACAGCGCTGTTTCGTCAGTGTTGAATATATTCCCGGCACCATACGCAGCCAGGTGTTCACAAAGCCCAATGATCGGCCACCCCTCAATCACTTCATTCGTGGAGGCTCTTTTGCCGCGCACATTCGTAAAAGTGAAACAGTGCCGGCTTCTGAAACGAGCGAACCAACCTTCGGAACCTTTAAGATCTTCAATGCTCATTTTCACGGTGAACCTTTCAGCCTGGGCGCAAATTAGTGGTCTGCACAAAGGGAGATGGGCCTCACGTTCGTTTGTAATCCATCGCAATACGGCTTCTTCAAGCTCTGGGTGGGCCACTGTTCGGAGTCGTTTTCTTTTGGTACAGTTGAATCCCGCTACAACGAAATCGACGGGACGCGCGAGAAATTTTGTTGTCGCGAAATTTCGCTGTCGAGAAATTAACCAAAAATACAAGGCAATAACTCCAGTAAAACATAGTTTTATTGCCAGAAATCTGTGAGCTTAGCCTGCTTGCGTTTCACTGCCAGCAGCGGCGTCACGCGACTCTCGCACTGTTAACAGCGACATCGCAACACCGTCATCGTGTGTGCAAAGGAATTTTCTAATAACGTAGACGGCATCCAGTACCTGCGGTGAGGCTGCCGGGGCAGGTTAACCTTGAGCGGAGTCATCTTCATGATAGGACGGCTCTTCCGGCTTGCGAACACTTTTGATGATGTCTTCATCGCTTCGTTCCTCGTGGACAATCACGTCCGCGTCAGCGCCGAAGAAATCGTCCAGCGCTATGTCAGCAGGGACGTTTCCAGCTTCCTTCCAAGTAACGTCAATCCCCGGAGTCGATGACGATGGTACACTTTCCGCGGCTGCAGTCGTACTGGTCGCCTTGCTGTCGACAAACCCGGCGTGCTTGAAGCAGTTGCGGATCAAGCTGCACTGTGTTGCTCTCCATGCCGCAGCCATCATTTCTAAAGCCATGAAAAGATCGACTTTCGTCTCCCTACCAGTGTCGGTTTTCAGGAGAAGCTGCTGGATCAACCTCTCCTGGTAGGAAGACTTCATGCTCCGGATGATACCTTGGTCCAGGGGTTGAATGACTGAGGTACAGTTCGGCAGGAAGAACTTCAGCTCCACAATTGACAGCTTGATGTCGTCAATGCAGTGCGCTGAACAATTGTCCAAGAGCAAACAAACCTTTCGATTTTGTCTGTTCATGTCGCGCTCAAGTGCCACCACCCAGTCAGCAAAAATGGCACAAGTCATCCACGACCGGCTGTTTGCCACGTGCTTGACAGGTAGGCTGCTGTTCCCCTTGAAGCAGCGCGGTTTTGTACTTTTGACAATAACTAACGGGGGGCGTTTGTCAGACCCATCCACATTTGTGCACAGCAGCACAGTCACTCGTTTCTTGCTATGTTTGCCTCCGTGGCAACGCTGCCCTTTAAAATCAAGCGCCTTCGCTGGCAGCATCTCATAAAAGAGGACCGTCTCGTCTGCGTTATAAATATGCGTAACTGCTCATTATGTCAGTCATGTTGTCCGCCGCCCATGCTAATGCGCCGTCAACGTCCGCAGATGCCGATTCACCGCACAAAACCTTGTCGATGATGTTATGCCTTTCTTTAAAGCGATTCTGCCATCCTATGCTTGCCCAAAAGTCGTTCAGCCCTAGCAAACAAACAAATTTTAGGGCCTTCTGCTGTACAATTTTACCGCTCAGGGGCATGTTTGTTGCTCGCGTATCGACGAATTAAGCATAGACAGCCTTGTCAAGCTCTTCATACGTTGGTTGCGTCACTTTCTTGTGCTGCGCAGAAGTGCCCGATGAAAGTGCCTTCCTAATGCTGTCCTTATTCTTCAAAATTGACGATAGCGAACTTGGCGCGATGCCAAAATCTGTGGCAATAATTGCCTTCTTCCCGCTTCGGCGATAATTCTATCCTTTTCTTCTAGCGAAGTAAACTTTCGCTTCTTCATTGGCGGCGACATGGCAGAGGCGATCGACAAGATCAGACTGCAGCAAGAGATAGACGATCAACACACACCGACACACGAGAAAATGGCGGCAAGGGCTGCAGAGAAGGCGGGGAGGGGAGGCTGGTGACTGGATTTGGATTTGTCTTTGGCTCTCGTACGGCCAGCGGCCTTCGCACGGTGCCAACAAGTCCCCTCGCTGCTTCCCTATAACGAATAAACGACTCCCAACCAAATTTTTTAATAAAGAATACATGAAACTGTAATAAACATACATTCCATGCATTAATTAGCTGCTCCAAGCCACTGCTTTAGCAGGGAATAATCTCTCATACAGCACCCAACTTTTGAAGAAAGGCAGGCCACTGACCAGTGAAGGCTCGCGAAAAATTCTTAGAAGCGAATGCGTGCTCACAAAGTAATTAGTTTTCGAGGGAATTTTAATACATTAACTCCTACGGGGATTTCGCGGGGAATGAAAAATACTTCGTTCAGGCGAAAATTTCGTTGAAGAGCAATTCGTTGTGCCGGGATTCAACTGTATTGAAGGTTTCACTGTCAAACACCTCCAAGATATTTTTTCCATTTTTGAAGAACGTAGCCAAGGTTGTTCTTTCCACTCTGTATTTGTCCATCCCATCCCAGTGAGAAACGCAGCACTTGAGCGCATTCAATATTTCCACTTCGTGGCTAGGTCTTTTACCTGGTAGTACTTCGTCTGCTTTGCTAGTGTCGCCATCACAGCTGCACGTGACACAGTGGCAAGACACGCAGGCACAGCATGCTACACACTCAAAAGCAGCACAGTAAACAGGCTCACAAAGCGTGCCATAACCAAGAAAGGTGACTTAGGGCTAAGTAACTGCAACCATAGCAGCAAAAAGCACGCAGAGACGGCCCATGCTAAATTAAGACTTATTCAAGATAGTATTAATATGACTGCGAGAACTATACGCCACGACTATGCAAAAGTAGGGTCAGCAAAGACAACAAAGCATTCGGCCGCTGCCGACCCAGCTTCCCTTGCCATCACCTCCTCTAACCCTGCCCTCCCTCACACTGCTGATGACAACCATATGGACTGCCTACGCTGCATTTTTTTTAGCTATGTCTAATCAACCAACACGCACTATAATTTGTCCCAATTACCGTATTTACTCGCATAATGCTCGCACTCGCGTAATGCTTGCACCCCCCACAAAATAAAAAATTGGAAAATTTTTTTTCCCCCGCATAATCATCGCACCCCCAAAATTACTGCCGTGAGCCGTCTGCTTGTCGTAGAGATCGCCATCTATTGACTGCAGCCACAACTAACTGCCATGGTTGGGCGCGCGTGCTATTAGGCGGCGGTACTGTGCTATCATCCGCTGCCACCGCCGCTACCGCTCATCCACTCACCACCGCTACGCCATTTTGCGAAGGTGTCTCCAGCTCTCCGGTGTCTCGTAGGCCTCGTTTGCGTGTTGCACCGTGCTCTTTGTGCCGCTTCGCCATGGGACACTACGCAAGCTACACAGCTGCTTTTAAGCTAAAAGCTATTGAGTATGCGTTGGAACATGGCAACCGCGCCGCCAGCAGACACTTCGGCATCAACGAGTTTTGCGTCCGGTATTGGAGACGGCAGCACGACGAACTCAAGACGACTGGTAAGACGCGCCGGGCCTTCCGTGGACCGAAGACTGGGAAATTTCCTGCCGTCGAATCCTCTTTACTGGAATATATCAAGGCTTGACGAGCGGATGGGTGTGCTGTGTCGATTGATTTGATACGGAACCAGGCGCTCGTAATCGCAAGAAAGGAGGGCATCCCGGTGCAAGACTTCCGCGCTAATAACGGGTGGGCCACACGATTTATGCGGCGCAATGGACTCTCGCTCAGGAGGCGAACGACGCTTTGCCAGCGCCTGCCCGCAGCCTATGAAGAGAAAATAGTGGACTTCCATCGATTCGTTATCAGGATCCCGCAGGAGAAAAACTTCTTGCTCTCCCAGATAGGGAACGCGGACCAAACTCTGCTGAATGCTGAATTTCGATATTCCCAGCAGCAGGACAGTCGAACAGACAGGCGCTCGGACTGTGCACGTCAGGACTACAGGTGCCGAAAAACAGAGGTGCACAGTCATGCTAGGCGTGACGGCGGACGGGTGGAAGCTCCCACCGTACGTCATTTTCAAGCGGAAGACCCTCCCAAAAGGAAAGCTCCCCCGTGGTATACACGTGCGCGTCCAAGAAAAGGGGTGGATGACCGCGGACCTTATGGTGGACTGGGTGAAGACTGTGTGGGGGCGGCGACCGGGAGCGCTTCTTTTTCCGTCGCTCCTCGTGCTTGATAGCTTTCGGGGCCATCTTCAAGAGCCGGTTCAGGCGAAGTTCAAGGAACTGCGCACGGACCTGGCTGTTATACCCGGCGGCCTCACATCAATGCTACAGCCTTTTGACGTATCTTTGAACAAGCCATTTAAAGATAACGTCCGGAGGCTGTACGCAGAATGGATGGCCGAAGGTGAACATGCTCCGACGCCGGGCGGCAAGATCAAAAGACCGTCCGTGGAGCTGCTGTGCAGCTGGGTATCAGAGGCATGGGGGATGATTGATGTAAACATGGTGGCCAGAAGCTTCAAGAAAAAAGGAATTTCGAACGCCCTGGATGCGACCGAGGACCGCCTGGTGTGGGACGACAAAGAAGCATCGGAAGATGAAGAAACCATCGATTCCAGTGTCGACACGGACTCTGATGAAGAGTAGAATTGCCTGCAGGACGTACGCAACGCGAGTAGTGACGGGGAGGTTGCGCGCGGCAAATAAAGTGCTTTAGAATCTTGAGCTTATGTTCACCCTGTACTTTCATAACGAAGGTAAGTTACGCTTCAAAGTAATGTTTTCGTTATATTTACAATTGCAGACTTGACAATCCTGATCTTGCACCCATTCATTTTTGCATTTAACACTCCGAAACCTTTGCCTGAAAATTTTCCCCGCATAATTATCGCACCCCCAAACTTCGTGTTGATTTTCACGGAAAAAAAGTGGGAGGATTACCCGAGTAAATACGGTAATGAGGGTTTTGCCCCATAGACTCCTGCATATTTTTGAGGGAACCTGGCTCGCAGGTCAAATTAACCAACTTTCTGAACTAATGGGGGTAGAATTAACGTCTTTCACTGAATCAAATGTGAAGAAAAAATTGCAGAGAAAGATGCATTTGCAAATGTTGCTACCCTTTTCTTTTTCCTAAATAGTGCAGTTTCTGAAGCAAAAGTAAACAAAGCTAGGCTGAACACCATGAAAAAAAGAAAGACCTGCAAAGAAATGCATACTGCTTAAGCAGCACAACAGTATGCAATCTATGATGTGTTCATGCAAAATAACTGACAAAATAAAATCCATGAATCAACAACTAACAATAAGAACTACAAATAACATGAAGGGTAGTGAAATCTCACAAACTAGGACTTCAAGGGACTAGGGAAATGCCCAAAAGAATCCAAAGGCCGAGGACAGATCACCCAACAAGCACAAATTGCAAATTCAATAAAGCGCGGATGTTTCAGATTACATCATTGATCTGCCTGTGCTTTCCACTTCCCTCCACAGCCTTCTGAGATTCATAGAGTTGCATCCCTCAAAGCTTCTACTTGCACCACTAATGTCTGTAGCAGTGGAGAGACAAGGCATGGTCATTTCGACATCCCACATTTCCTCACCACAAACGAAAACAGACCCCCCTTTGTGTGGATGTTCCAACACTTCTGTTCCACTGAAACGTGGCCACAGTGGCTGGAAACAGTACCCACAACCTGCCTGTGCTCGGAAACAGAACGGCTCAGCTCTCTCGATTCTCTTTCCAAGCTAAACAGGCCATTTGTACATTCACAGCGGTTTCAGCCTCAGCGTTTGCAGCGGCAAGAGGCTTTGCACAATGAACCAGCAGACAGAAAAGAAGTGGCACAAGCCACCGGACTCACCAGCAGCCCTGGGGGCCACCACGCATCCGCGGCCCACTCCCATGGGGTACGGCTGGCCCCAGTCCGGCTCTTCCAATTCATCACTGTTGTCGTCATCGTCATCTGTGTCACTTTCATCCCCCGCAGGAGCTGCATGTGCACACACCACAAGCAGAGCCAACTGTAGGAGCCTTCCCTGCCACTCTATCTCTCTCCAAAAGTACACTCAAGTAAGCAAGTGTGCGTTCAAACAACGTGCACTACTTAGCTCAACTTCAACCGACACCAGCCAGTTTCTCTCCCACAATGAGAACCTTATACTTTGTGTGCTGCGCCCACAACAAAGCGGCATGGCATGCATGGTTCAACATCACAAAGCAAGCTGCTCATGGGCAATGCAAAGCATCAAGTCCAGGTTGATTTCAACCACCCGCGGTTTTTTTATGTGCATCGACATTGCACAGCACATGGGTGTGCCTGCATTGTGCCTTTAATAAAATGCAGCTTCTTCAGGCTCCCATAACTCTTTCAGGTGCTTTGTACATTACCAATGTTTCATCAGACTGCTCTAGTTAGCACTACATTTTTGTTCTGAACAAATTTAACATCCTTCACCTTGCAAATAGGGTGCTTTTTTTATGCTACCAAACACAGCTAAACATATTTTACAAAACAGTAAGCTTGGTAGAAGGTCTTGTGCAATTTTCTTGCTCAAGGATTTCGTCATCGCTACTAACGTCTTTTTTTTTTCTGAATTTCTTGAGTCACATCCACCTTTCAAATATGACATGACGCAACGGTTTCTAGGATGTGAATTTCATAAATCCTAGTGTTTTAATATACCTGTTCCTAAACATTTTGCCAATTTGTATGAATCAACTATTGGCGTTTCCCATTGGAAAACTACCGAGCTGGCATTCTTGATGCCTGGACATGCTATTTAGGCCAAATAATGTTTGTTTTGAATCGAAATAATTAATGGCATCTGAAAGAGTTAAAGGGTCTACGAACAGTTTTGAAGATTGCCAGAAAATGGGTTCAATGTGTAGAACAAATGCTTTTGAACATCCACACTAAGTACGAGTTCCTGGAACAGAGCTCTCGACTCATTAAAAAAAAACTGGTTCTAAAACTTGCGAGCCAGTTAATCATCACACTGAGATGGTTCTGGAGCTCAATCATAATTTCTTGTCGTAGAATGGAATACTTATCGCTTCTCCACTTCTCTTTAACTCGGTTAACACTGTTCCACAGTCCTTTCAGAGTCTCTTTTATGCTCAACGTATTAACTCTTATTATTTCCCCGTAGTGTCACTCACAAACTGCTGGTGCCGGTAATTTTGATGGGACTACAGTGCGATGTGGTTGTTTTCAGACAGAAGAAAGGACTCACCACGCTGGGCCTTGGGTGCCCCCTGCACCATCACCAGGTCATGGAGAACCTACGAACAAGAAAAAATAATGACGAGAAAAGCAGGAGAAGAAAAATTCTTCCAACACTGCTTCCACTTCTCAGCATTTCACGCATTTATGAGAAAGGCACCCACAATTACAGACAGGGTACTACACTCCAACTATGGCACCTCTCTCTTCTTTCCCTCCGACCTCTGTCACAAACTCGTGCATGCCCTGTCGTCCTTCGGTCACTTTTTCGGCCGAGGTATACAAAGCACCTCTGTTTTTTTCACACATATGCCGTCATTGCGAGAATTTTGACCTCCTGCGTGGACGGTTAACCCTTGCAACACTGGAGAGTAATTCAAGGCTATTCCGCCCCTTCCCCGCACTGTCACCAGGACGACAGCGCTCGTACGCAGTAGGAACGGGGAGCTGTGAGTTGGATGCCATGGAACCCTGATCCTCATTAGCATCGGGGCTTTCTCTCGTGTTCCTTCACCATTTCTTGGTGCTTTTTTCCCTGTTTCAATATCTGCATCTCATCTGTTCGTGGCCCATGAAGAGTTTTTTCGTTTGCCATGAGAACACAGCGGCAAGAAAACCACGAGCCAAGCAGTTGGCCTGGAGAAATCTGTGCATGCGGACGTGAACAAGGTCAGCCAGGGAAGTGGTCGGCAAGCGAGCCTAGGCGGGGGTATGACCCGTACAGCGCTGCGACGACGGCCCTGAAGACGCGTGGCCCAAGTTCACACGTATCTGCGACACCCCATCAGCTCCACAACGAGCATGCACAGTCCAATGCTCCCTGTGACTGGACCTTGCCACTCCGCAGCTAAGCATTGTTTCTCCCCCCCTCTCTTGACGTTTTATCTTTCGCTGTTTCTCGTCTCACTCTTTAGTACTGTATACCTTTAATCTTTTAACGTCGTTGTATAGTTACTGCCCTGATGTTTCCCTTGTTAATAGTTTGTGTCCCCACTCTGCATTTGTTATTTGCGTCGCACCTGTATGGCGACGCTAATTTGCTAGGCTGTGTTCTGTAACATTTCGTTGATGTTTACCTGAGTAAAGTGTTGTGACTGAACTTGTATACGCCTCATGCCTCCGGACAACGGCTAATCAGGCGTGGCCCCTATCCCCAGTCAGCAGTCCGAACCTCGTCTTTTGCAAGCGGGATAGAGAAGTTTGTCACTCCACCCCCTCGAAACTTACAAAGCCTGCAGTGGTGGGTAGGTTGGCCCGATTAATATTCCACACCAACCAGCCATCCAGCCACCCACAATATCCTGACAACATTCCCCCCTTCCCTTATGACATGGGTTGGGGTGTCCACGGAGATATGTGAGACAACGCACCATTGCCTTTCCTCAAAAACCTAAAACCAATTTTCACAACGCTCCAGTACTATTAAAAACACTTCTTGTGAACACTGATCGCACTGGCCATATCACTACTTCAACTGACGAAATCATGCAGCCAACACTACAATGCCATAAAATGGAATTAACCCAGTTGCTTAAAAATTAAATAATGCATAACGCTTTAGAATACGCCAGGCGGTGCCCCCTGCTGAACTTCAGTGTGAGTGTGGAAAGCTGCAGGGGCACGGCGACCTGACAAATGAAAACCTCTAGAAGCTTTCCCCGTCTGCAACTGAAGCAATCCATGGCCTACACTAACATCAGGCCCACTAGAATAGGTGTAGACTTTTGAATTAAATAAGCACAGCCAGAACAGTATGCACTTCCAAGCACCATAGGCTAAATTTGTCCCCTGCACACTGTGGCAGTTGGGGGAGGGGGGGGATCCCGAGAACCGGGAGGGTGTTTAAAAAATTTTTACTAATGAAGTCACTGCAATCAAATCTTCAGAGAACATATTTTTGTGTGCCGATTCCATCATGTCGTTTAATTTTATGTAAAACAAGTCTGTGCATGTATGTAACATGTAATTTTTAGTCAAACAACTTTTAAGAAATTTTGCTGCATGTAACTTGCCAATATACCAGGTGTCCCAGCTAAATGTAACCAAGCTTTTAAAAAACACTGAATGTCCTACCCGCGTGAGACCAACTAAGGGTTGTCTAGAGTCGCGTCACCTAGTCTGCAGTATGTTTTTGTTCTTCAAAGTTAAATAATTAGTGAAGCCTAGCTAGCTAACTTTTTAATTATTCCCCTGGGGAACAAAGTGTCAACAGAAAAATTGTAGAACACTTTGAAAAACAGCTGACAAACATTTGCACCAAGATACCATTTTTTTCCGGCCTTAAACCCTAGCACTAACAATAAAAAAAAGTGTCCGCGTGATAATGGTGCCATTTAAACATCCCAAAACGAGTCTTAGAGAACAAAACCCGTTTTTACTGAAGTGCTCTCCCTGATGAGCCTTTGCGTGCACATTGGGGCAGAGATGTGACCCAGCAGCTGGTCATGTGACAGCTTTCTTTTAAGGCCAATAAATAAAGCTGCGTAAATCGTACCTTGATGGAAACAGCGCTGCTAGTAGTTTTTTGAGACGATTTGCAACTTTTACATTGACGCTTTGTTCCTCAAATCAATAATTAAAAAGTTACCTAAATATAGAACTGATTAATTAACTTTGAAGAATGAAAAAAATACTACAGACTACTCAGTTGGTTTCACTGGGCTAGGACACTTCATCCTTTTTAAAAGCTTGGTTACATTTAACTAGGACATCTGGTATATGCCAGTCTTGGCAGCAAGGTATGCAATAATGGTAAAATTTTCATCCTGCACATCATAGAAGTTGAGTTGCAAGGTTTTGAAGTGAAACGGGAAGAAATTTTTCTTCCCATTTCAGAAGTGGCAACTTCAAAACTCTACAACTCAACTTCCACGATAGGCAGGCTGATAATTTTACCCTTATTGCATACTTTGATGTCGAGAGATCAATGGCATATATATTAACAAGTTACATGCAACAAATTTTTTTTAGATCCTTCGGCAAGACGTTACATTACATATTACATACATGTGCAAGGACATGTTTTACATAAAATTAAGTGACATATTTGGAATCTGCACACAAAAATACTTATTCCCTAAAGTACTACAACTTCACCAATACAAGATTTCTTTGTAAAACTTTCTCCTCGCCTTAAGTAAGAAGAAAGTGCCTGCTGCTGCTGCCCTGCTACTAACAGCATATGGACTAGATGCCCGCACAGTGACTTGGAGAGTTGGAAACAACAATTTGCACTGCGTGGCACCTGAATGCGGTGATGAATTTACCAACACAAGCGTCAATAAAGCACAGGAGCTGCAGGAGCGTTCAGCCAGTTGGTCAACAACGAAGTCTGCTGTTTTCTTCTGTCCTACCCCCTTTGTGGTGCTGTGCTATAACACAGCGAGAGTGCACTTTCAAGAAAAAAAAAATCACTGCTGCAGGAAACAGAGTACACTAATGGGTGTGCCTCCACAGACCTTCCTTTGAAACTGATGGCTCACAAAAAAAAGGAAGTGAAGGATGGGACTGGCAAAAAAAATTGGGGAGTGGCTGACCTATAAAAGACCACTCTGACTACATTGAGTTTCAAGCGATCTTTCCTATCATTCAGTACAATTTATTTTTTTGTAATATGTCAGATTCAAATAAAAGGCACAAGAGGAGGCAAAGAACTCTGAGAAACTGGGACAACTACTTAAAAATATAGCTTGCTAAGGAAATACAAAATGAAAGAAATAAACAGACACCCTCTGCTTCAATTAGCATAGCCTTTCATTCTGTCGAAATACACAAAATAAAAGAGAAACAGACACCCTCTGCTTCAATGAGCATAGCCTTTCATTCTGTTGAAATACACAAAATAAAAGAGAAACAGACACCCTCTGCTTCAATGAGCATAGCCTGGCCAAACACTGTGCTGTGTATACGGTACACACCTTGGGGTCGGTGGTCGGGGTGCGTGGTATGTCCAAGTGGGAATCCATGTTCTGCAATGGGGGGCTGGGTGCTCGCATGTGCTGCACTGAATGGGGCCGCATGTCCGCGGGCACTTGCTCATCCCTGCACAGCAAGGGCACGCACACAAAGCATTAGCCAGCACCCCAGGCACGAGGGGAAGCACTGACAGCCAGTAAAATATATACCACATTAACACAATTGTACCGTATTTACAGGATTGTAAGTCGACTCGAATGTAAGTCGACCCCCTCGTATCACATTTCAGAAAACAAAAAAAAAACTTGGAGGTTGTTAAGCTTGGCCTTTAATAATAGGACTTGATAGCATTATCCTGCAGCGGCCGCTTATCGCCAGCCACTACCGGCTGCTGCACGCTGGCGTGCCGGTGGACATATTCCAAAACGAAAATGTATTAGTCACTGGACTTGTCCACACTTGCCCCAACGTCCTCACATCGTCGTGCAGCGAAATTGCGCACTTCACAAACAGCAACATCACGATATCGCATGGAACAGCTAAAATTTTGCCTCGCTGCAGCTGCCACACCTGTATTACCCGTTGCAAACGTTGAACTTGCGGCCTGGAGCACAGTTAGTTTCTTTGGCATAAAGAATGACAGCCATTTTGAATGCAGCCGTGAACGAGCGCCGGTTGCTTACGGGACCCAGAGCACAAATGACGACTGACGAAGCACTACATTAAAAGCTTGTGAAACGCGGCTGGAAGTAGTCAAATGCATCAGAGCCGAAGCGAAACTACAAGTGAGCGGCGTCTGCTCTTCCGTCGGGTACAGACATTCCCTGGCGCCGCTGCCATTCTGAGTGGCGGTGCCGTTGCGATAGGGACAGCGGTCCTTCCAAGAACTATCGACGCTCCCCTGAGCGCCGAAAGTGCAGTTGAAAGCAAAAAAAACTTGGAGGATGCCTGTGAACAGTAGAACGTATGTGTAGAACGTAAAAGTAGAAAGTATGTGCTATTGGGCCGCCACTTATCAGCAGCCGCCATCTGCAGCCATGTGTGGGGAACGTATGTGTAGAACGTAACAGTAGAAAGTATGTGCTATTGGGCCGCCACTTATTAGCAGCCGCCATCTGCAGCCATGTGTGGGGAGTGGGGGGTGCCGGTTCTGCGCGCTGACAAAGCAGCTGCTCTAGGCCAGCACCAAGAGCGATGCAACAGAGCTGCACAGCAAAAATGCAACCATGCTGTGGCATGCCTGATATTTCGTTTGTCTGGCCTTTATTTATGGGGCCATGCTTTCGTTCCGACTGTTTTTATTTCTTTCTTTTTCTCTGCCCACACTAATATATGTAAGTCGACCCCAGTACTTCGTATTTTCAAATTTTGAAAAACAGGTCGACTTACATTTGTGTAAATAAGGCGTCAACCTTTTTTTTTTTAATTTTGAAAATCCAAAGTTGGGGGTCGACTTACAATCAAAACTAAAGCAAGCACGGCAGCATCAATAAAGGCGAGACAAACGAGATATCAGAGACACTACAGTGTGGTTCGACATTCAGCTATTCTGCATGCGTGCTTGGAAGGATTTTCCAGGTTTTTTTTAATATGGTCGCCGACCGATTTTTCGGACTCGAAGGGACCCGAAAAATGGTCCGAATAACCGAACAGTCCGAAAAATCTGTGAAGTACAAAAAAATCACTTAATTGAGATGAAATCGGCTTAAAAATGCCACTGATTTTACCTTGCGGAAAATTTTTCTTGATGGCGACGATTTGCGCCTGTATTTGCACCAAGGTTGTGCTTTCACTGTACACGCTAGACAGCAAGGTCACCGCATTTAGTTCGAATACTTCCCACGCTTCTTTGACGGACCCAGTGGGGCCATGTTGTCCACAACCAGAGTGTGCACCACACCGCTCGTTAAACACACGCAAATATAAGGCACTTTTCTTTCAAAGCGGCGGAACCACCGGACGCAATCACAAAACAGCGAACAGATGTAACTTCGTGAAGACTGAGCGCCACTCGGTCAACGCGGTCAGAGAAACCCAAGTGACGAAACGGCGAATGGCGAACGCATGAGACCCGCTGCTGTGGCTCAGTGGTTAGGGCGCTCAGCTACTGATCCGGAGTACCCGGGTTGGAACACGACCGCGGTGGGCGCGTTTCGATGGAAGCGAAACGCAAAGGCGCCCGTGTGCTGTTTGATGTCAGTGCACGTTAAAGATCCCCAGGTCGTCGAAATTATTCCGGAGCCCTCCATTACGGCACCTCTTTTTTTCCTTTCTTCCCTCAGTCCCTCCTTTATCCTTTTCTACCGAGATGTGAGATAGCTCCTGCACAATTTCCTTCCCAACAACCAATTTTCAATGTATGGGACAAGCGATAACTGCCCGCAACAACGTCGGCGACAAAAACAAGTTGGCGGCGATGACAATCCGGCAGCCACCTCGAAGTGTCACATATCGCAGAGACCTCTACTGGCAACAATGAGGTACCAAAAGTGTGTCAAGCCAAGCCAACTGCAGCATAAATCCACCCCAATCCAAGATGGCGCCTTTTGCACAGCTGAAAAGCCGAGAAGATGGCGGACTTTGGCCCGCAGGCGACTGAAATTAGTCCAAAAAATCGAACTTTCGGACTTTTTAAGTCCGAAATATCCGTAGTGAATATGTATACGCTTCTATGGGGGACTGACGGTGCCTCATCGAGGTCCAAAATATCCTACAAGTCCGAATTATTGGAGTCCGAATAACCCGTCGGCTAGTGTATTTACTGTGCACTCGGTGCTCATGGGAGTGCCAACAGTTAATGGAAGGGCCACTGCTCCAAAACTGGCAGCACCACCACTTGAAACGGCAGCACTTCTGGGAAGTACTGGTAGGCGATGGAAGAGCTCACACCGTTCCCGCATAGTTTCTCTGTGGCTCTGTTTTCCGCATTTGACTTGACTGCTGGCCATGTTTTACCAGTTTTTACTGCAGTGCTTTGTCAGTTGTCATGAGTGCTTCAGGTCTGGTTATTACCCATTTGATGCCCATTCATGATTACATTCAAAGGTGCGGCTGTCTTTCAGTGCATAAGAAACGAACAACTGCGCGCCGAGCCACAAGTTGATGTACGACTGACGCAGGTATACGGCTGCTGCAGCCAGGCAATATTTTCAGTTGTTCCCCAAGATATCATGGTGCGGTTGTTTGCGAAGTGCGGGATTTCACTGACAACGACGTGCTGCGGGACTGCAGCAGCGCTTACGGCGGCAGCACTTGTGACGATGCTAACACAAATGTGGACGAGTAGTCCAGTGACTAATACATTTTACCATACACCGTATATATGCGCACAGTGAACCCACTCGCATAATGAACCCGCCCCCCAGTTTTGTCGTCCAGAATTCACTTTTTTTAGCCTTCAGCTTTTTGTAAGGGGTTCCTCGGTTTTCGTGCCATCCGCAGTGCAAACCATGGCAGCGTGCCTAGATGCTGCCCGCCAGTAACATCATCCCTTCTTTGTTCATCTTATGAGGAGAGCTCTTGCCAGAGCGGCGTGGGGGGGAAGGGGGCAGCGCTGCGCACTCTGCGAACTTGGCAGAGTGCCAAGACGTTGTGTGCTCTAGGCTAAGGCTTTAACATTCGTATTACACACTAGTAACCGTCCTGTGTGTTTTTTTTAACCTGACCTGGGTATTCACACAGGCGATGTAATCCCTGCTGGGAATAACAGCGCTGAGACGAGGGACAAAGAAAGAAGAAGACAACAGGACCGGTGCTGTCTTTGTCCCTCGTCTCAGCGCTGTTATTCCCAGCAGTATGTACCAACTCGCTCAACTCTCCATTTTATTGATGTAATCCCTCTGACGTGTACGGCGGCTGCGTACACGTCACGCCTTCGAGAGTGCTTGCGGCGACGCAGCTTCCAGTTTTGCTCCAGCAGCCGCCGCCAACCGAGGAGGGGACAGTTTGTTCGGCCGGTATGTTCAGTCCCAGTCTCTCCAGGAGATGCGGCCTTTGGTGGTGTGCGTGGAGTGCAGCCCGCTACAGTCGTTCTTTTTTTTTGGCTGTTCCCCTCCAGGCTTATTTTCTCTCTTATCTCCTTTCCTTTCGTGCATCTATTCTGTTTCCCCCAAGGGCGTATTGTCTTTTGGCCCCTTCCTTCCCTTACGACCCCTCCCCTCTGCCTCCAAAGCCCGGATGCTTCGCTCGTCCCTCTCTGCTGGTCCCTGCTGTCCATATGAATCGTAAATCCAAGAGCAGGGGTGGGCATCGGCGGATCGGTGACATCACTCACCTCCTAACCAGATGCATCCTTGTCTATGTCCCCATGTGAACACCGCTTCAGAGCCGGCGCTCAGCATGCTCGTGCTATATCGCCGCGATTGGCCGGCGCTGCCGGCTGCCACAACAGTGTGGGATCGCATCAAAGTGAACGATGCTAAACACCAGCGACATGAACGCGTCTGAACACATGCGTTTGTTGATGACAGAAGGATGAACGGAGGTATGATATGAAACCTTTATCCTCCTAAAAAAATCTGTTGAAACTTTTTCCCGCATAATGAACCCTCCCCCCAAACTGAAGTCATCTTTTCTGAAAAAAGTGAGGGTCAATACACGAGTATATATGGTATGCACGTGTATAAGCGGCACTTTTTTCAATCAGATTTTCTCGGGTGCGGGTTACACACGAATTAACACACACTGTGGTGCCACTGTGTTTCAATCAGATTTTCTCGGGTGCGGGTTACACACGAATTAACACACACTGTGGTGCCACTGTGACTACTGTGTCAGATAATTAAAAAGCTGGCGACTGATACGAAGATTTTATTTCACCATTCATCGCTACTTTTGCGCTCATCATCATCGGATGAGCTCAGCTCATCGGCACTCTCATCGCTGTCGGACGAGCTCGCCCCATTGCCATGCTCCCAAAGCTGGTCTGCGTCTGTGCTTGCCCATTGCTTTTTGTTCGCATTCAAAAGCACACAGCTTGCCACATGACTGTGCACACAACACGACAAATTCTGCAAGCAGTCCCCACACTTCCGAACAAAGCACCGGATAATAAAGACCAAATGGCGCTGGGCAAGGCACTGTGAAAACCGGAAACAGAAAGCCATGGAATTGTCGTGTTGAGTCACGATGATAATGGATGCGGGTGGAAAAAACTATCTGACGCCATCTTGTAGCACTTTGTGGGACGAGGAGAGATTTTGGCATGTTTTAGTTTTTCTTCTTTCATATTTTTGCGGCTGAAAGTGGAGTGTGCAAGCTATACATGAGGGTGGATTATACGCAGGTATACACTGTAGTTGTGGATTGCCACGGGCACACCCTTTTGTTTTCCGACATGCGATATTGGGGGGGGGGGGGGGTCGACTGACATTCTAGTCGACCTACAATCGGGTAAATACAGTTATTGTTTGATGTATAACTGTCTTATTATTCTAAACTATATCAATGATGGAATTAAGTCCCGAGTGCAGTCGGTTGCGGATAATTGTGCTTTTGTACTCCAGAGTGTCCTGAAGGAATATCTCGGGCGTATTCAGAGCTGGAGTAGAAACAAGAGAATGTCCCTAAAATGTGTCACCAGAGAAAGTACAAACAATGTCCAATCTCAGTATTCCCTCAAAGGACAAATGATAAGATCAGGAACTACGTATAGGCACCTAGGTATTATTTTTTCTGAGGATATAGAAGTGGCACATAAAACATGTGTCAGGTCCATTTTGAAATAAGCCTGTCCTGTGTGAGATCCAGTTTATCATATTCATGCACACATGCTTGAACATATCCGATCTGCTGCCATGCGATTTTTCCTCGGACTATGATTGCTATCTTAGCACAAGCAGTATGAAGAAGAAAATGGACCGGGCTTCATTGAGAGAGCACCACAGGGCTCTCCCTCTAAAGCTCTTCTACTCAATGTATCACAATGAAACAGGAGTTTCATGCTCATCATATCTGCACCCAATGCATTATGTATCTTCACGAATCGATCATACAAAGTGCAAATGTCAAGGACAAATATCTTCCTTTTTTGTTTGGACCAGCAAGGACTGGAATTCACTGCCAAGTGATGTGGTGAGACAAAACATTACGGGTTTGTTTTTTAGAGACTTGCTCCCTCGTGATAATGCCATATAGGCGCTGCGTAGTTTTCTCTGAATATAGAATTGGTTTTGCTGAAAGGAAAGGGACAAGAATGGTCTCACCTTCTCTATATGAAGACCTTGAATGGGCCCCAAAGGAAAGGGGGAAGAGAAATAAGGAAGAAGGTAAAAGAGGCCCCGTAGTGGTGGGTTCCAGAATAAGTGGGCTCAGAATATTTTCCACCACTTAGGGTTTAACCATTAACCCAGAGCTGTACTTGGCATGGGGGATCCCCAATGACGAGCAACGCCGTCTGGCCCGATGATGCACCGCTCCCACCATCAGACTCTGGGCCGACGTTGCACCGCTCCCTCCGCCAAAGACTAGTTACGGTCGGTAAATGTATTGGTAGCAATTTTCAACACTATGGTTGGTTACAACTAAAGAACGAAGCGGCAGATGTCCCACAAAAGATGCCCTCCAGCCGATGGTGTCGATCACTTTCATGACGCCGTGGTTAATCCAACTAAAGGGCCACAGACACCTAATTCATCACAAGTTTTCTTCTTTAAAATAATGCATTAGACGAAAGAATACATGAATCCCTACATGGTATTCACATACGACCGCTAAATAATTTGCAACTGAATTTTTCCTTTCATGCAGTTTTGATTTCATCAACCAAACGATGGTTGTGACGTGCAGTTGATCCTTGGGCCTTGTCAGGTATGAAAAAACTGCAATATAAATGCTGATATGTATCTTTAACTCACTACAGCACATAAGCCAGCTTGCTTCAAGAGCTAGAACTGCAACAAACGTCGTACCAGCAGTTATACTGCCTTTTTTTTGTGCCTCATGTGCCCTAATGTCCAACTACACATCACAGTGTTCGGTTGATGAAACCGATACCGAAAAAGCATCGAGAATAAATTCAATTATAAATCATTCAGCTATCATAGGCAACTACCACGAGATGCTCCATGAATACCAATCTCTAACACATCATTTGGAAGAAGAAAACACAAAAGCAAAAATTTGGTGTCAACAGTCCTTTAAGCCATAGATATTCCCCATTCATTTGCCATCCCCTGCAATTTCACGCTAGCAGGTCCAATGGGATCGGTCAAGGGGGAGAATCGGTCGACACCATTGGCTGGAGGGGCTTCTTTGAGGGGCATCTGCTGCCTCGTTCTCGAGTTGCATCTGAATTATAGAGGGCGGTTGTTTTCCCCACAAAACGCGTTTTGTGCCTTTATTCAGTACGCATTCTAAGCCTGACAACAGTTGTTTTCACCAAAAATCGTGAAAAAATTTGCTGATTTTGGTATGTTGCTCAGGAATTTGGCCGTTAAAGGGCGGACACACGCTGACATCACATAGCACACTGGCATCTTTAGCATTTTGCCTCAGTCAAAACGTAGCCACCACAGCTGGGATTCAATCACAACACACCTACATGACTGGTAGCGGAGCACCACAAACACTGTATAAATGTGTGTAAAGGCTGCCCCTGTGCATGGGCAGCACCCTTCCAGAACGAAACACTAAAAAAAAATATCCGTGCAAGGGCCACACCAAAACTTTCCACAACCCACGTGCGAGTAGCCTACGAAATACACAGGCGCCGTGGCCTCCGTGGTCAGCTCCAGTTGCGAGACACGGAGTGCTTGATCGCGGAGGCGACATGTGCACAGGAGCTTCCAGGTGCCGCCCACAGATGGCACCCGAGCCCGTGGCTCATCATCATTATCATCAACTTTTTCCCCCGCCACGAGCTCCCGCTATCCATATCAGCACCAGCATCACCAGCTCCAGCCTTTTGTGGCTGTCAAAGGCACAGGAATTGCGGTAGCGTATTCACTGTAGTTGTGGCTTTTGCGTGCTACGACCAAGCGTTGCAGTTTTAGCACAATGGGCAAGCACCTTAATAGCTATACGGGTGGGAGTTTGCTGTCGCAACACGGCAAGCGTGCAGCAACAAGGAAATTAGACGTGGCCAAGAAGTGCATCCGACAATGGTGCAACCAAAAAGATGCATTGAGGATCACAAGCTGCAAAAAGCGCGCTTCCCGCGGCAAGCAATGCAAGTTTCCGAACTGGAAGAAGAACTGTTTTGCCAATTGATGGAAGCGTGGAAAAACGGCTGTGCTTTGACAACGGACCTGCTGCGCGACTTCTTGAAGAATGAGCGTGCACCAGAGCAAAGCACCAGCCCGGAGTCTGAAGACTCTTCGAGTGACGATTGAATGTACAATAAATGCTGCTCATTCACTGATTGGTGTGTTCTTTTTCGCACATCGCGTGTACTGGCCGCAAGCCAAAAATTGGCCCTCGAATCTGGAAAAAAAATTGCTGCCCTTACATAAATTTCATCATCATCAGCCTGACTATGCCCACTGCAGGGCAAAGGCCTCTCCCATACCTCTTAAATTAACCCTGTCCTTTGCCAGCTGCTTCCACCGTATGACTGACTGCAAACTTCTTAATCTCATCTGCCCACCTAACCTTCTGCTGCCCCCTGCTACGCTTGCACTTTCTTGGAATCCACTCCGTTGCCCTTAAGGACCAGCGGTTATCTTGCCTGTGTAGTACGTGCCCTGCCCAAGCCCATTTCTTCCTTTTTATTTCGTCTAGGATGTCATTAACACGTGTTTGTTCCCTCACCCACGCTGCAAGCTTCCAGACTTTTAAAGTTACACCTATCATTTTTCTTTCCATGGCTCGCCGTGTTGTCCTTAACTTAAAGCGAACTCTTTTTGTTAGCCTCCACGTTTGTGCCCAGTAGGTGAGTACCGGTAAGATACAGCTGTTGTACACTTTTCTCTTGAGGGATATTGGTAACCTGCTATTCATGATCTGAAAGAACCTGCCATATGCACTCCACCTCATTCTTACCCTTCTAGTTATTTCCCTCTCATGATCCAGATCAGCTGTCACTACCTGCCCTAAGTAGATGCATTCCTTTGCCTCCTCCGGCACCTTGTTTCCAATTGTGAACTGCTGTTCCTTTGCTAAACTGTTAAACATTACTTTGGTTTTCTGCATGTTAATTTTAAGACCCACCTTGCTGCTCTGTCTGTAACTCATTGATCATGCTTTGCAGTTCATCTCCTGAGTGACTCAGCAAGTCAATGTCATCAGCAAATCGCACATGAATGCTGAGGTTTCCAGTGAGTCAAATGTTTTCTCATAATCAATGAAGGCTATATATAGGAGTTGGTCATATTCTGCGCATTTATCATCTGATTGACAGTGTGAATATAATCTATTGTGGAATATCCTTTACGAAAGCCTGCCTGATCATTTGGTTGATTAAGGTCTAAGGTTTCCATGACTATTGCCGATTGCCTTAGTAAATGCCTTGTAGGCAACGGACAGTAAGCTGATCAGTCCGTAATTTTTCCAAGTCCATGGCATCTCCTTTCCAATGAATTAAGATTATGTTTGCGTTCTTCCAAGCTTCTGGTACGATAAAGGTGATAAGGCACTGCGTATACCGGGCGGCTAGATTTTCTAGCACAATCTCCCCTCCATTCTTCAACAGATCTGCTGTTACCTGATCCTCACGAGCTGCTTTTCCCCTTCGCATTGCTCCTAACGCTTTCTTTACTTCCTCTTTTGTTACTGGCGCTATTACGCCTTGCTGTGCGCAACTATATCTATGTCTGTAATGAGAACGTTAATGGAGACAGTACACGAGTTTATGCGGTAGTAAACTCTCAGAACTGCTCGGCTCTTTTCGTGACCTAGACATTACACTTCTCTTTGCTATGCGGGATCTCAACCTAGCTTGTGTCGTTATACTTGTACACATACTAAACAACAACATCCCACTACCTTCATCTGTTTTCATTTATCCGTCTCATCGTACTAGAAAATTTTTAAACTGTCGTTTTAACCTTCTAGTTGTTAAAGGGGCTGTGAAACACTGCTTGAAGGGATGACAGCTATAATTCAAGTGAATTCTTTATGTCACACAGATGCTGACTCAAAAATATTTACAGGAATTGGTACATAGGAACAACTTCTAAATACAAGCAAACAAAATGCTGCCCTCAACTACTTTCGCGGTGTTTCCCATTGCCATTTCCCTTTCCCAATGACAACATTCGGTGGGACCGATCAAAACAGCCTATCTGAGCAAGTCACGGAAATTTGCATACCATGGTTGCATGCTCACTGCAACCTCATTCTTGCCAAGGATGGCAGCATCGTTTCCATGGTTACAACAACCACGAGACGCCCAGCTGGCCCAGCGATGGTTCACTGTCACGTCGATGGCGCAGAAGGAAACACTGACCAATGGCCTTCCCTCTCTTATCCGAACTCGAGCACGAGATATTGCGACGGAGTGAGATACTTTTTAGCATATCGTGTAGTGCTACCACTTGCTGTGCCCTGTAACTGCGCACTGTTGACGGGAACAAGTCTCCATAAGGCGCCACCGCCCAGTATCCCCCACAAGCTGACGATGTGTGCCGGTATACGTGAAACGAATGGCTTTTTTCTTTGTGTACTTCCCTGGGACTGAAATGAATGCTTGTAGAATGCAATGGCTTGATCAAATCGATTCCATCAAGCCGTTCTCAGATACACAGAGAGTCACCTTAAGTGCTGTGTGTGCTAGGTCATTGAAGTGTACAGAGAGGAGCAAAGTGCTTCGATGCGAAACAAGCCAGAGCCTCTGGATGTGATTTTTTGTTTTGCTTGCTTTGCAGTGCTTTTACACAAGGCAAACATGTTGGTTTTGTTGGTCTAATATAAAACCCAAAAAACGCGAGAAAAAGTATCTTCATTTATTAACACAATTTGAGTATATTTACTGTTTGTCCAATCATCACGCTCCTACCCGATGATGTCATATCCACTGCTAGAAACTGCCACTGTGTGGCGACACCATCAGTGGCAGGAATTTGTTTTTGAGAGCTAAATATTTAAAAACCGGAATATAATATGCAGTGCGACTGATGCTAGTAGGATCACTAATTCATTCTATGCAACCAGCAGGCAAAACAATGCACAGAAAATGTGTTTCATGGCCCCTTTAACAATGTGTACAGTAAAAATTACTTCCTATGCCACTGCAATAATCTGGAACCAATTACAGTCGCCGACCAATTTTTCGGACCGTCTAGGAACCGCGAATAAGCCAGAAAAATCAAGCAGTCCGGAAAATCAAATTTCAACGAAAAAATCACGAACTTATTGCCATTATGCTAGAGGAAGAGGTCAGTTGTGTTGCAATGATTCTAAAGCTCCTAATGACTAAATTTTGCCGCGCGACACGTGCACAGAAAACGGGCAGCGACCGCTTTCACAAGCTCGGCCTGGCTGGGCTGCCCTCGACATGTCACTGCCCTCGGAATGGGTTGGGACAAAGTCTGAACGGGACAGCGAACACGCCGCCGCGGGAACTGCATTGCGCCTGCAGTACGATGGGTCCAGAATGAGAACGCAAAAATGGCGAAACAATAAGAACCGAGAAACGGCCAAAGCAGGCGCTCTGTCGGCGTTGGCCTCCGTCATTAGGCCTATCAACTAGAGCCGAAATCGGCATCGTAATTGGCGATATGCACTCTGCGGTGGCTTGCGTATAATGAGGGGCATCTTGCCTGTCATCAAAACGCCAGTTATTTACGGTTTTATGATAGAAAAGTCAGGGTTGCGGTGCGTTTTGCCGTGGGTACGCTGACCTCGCTTTAAAATGCACCACCATTTCCTCCCGCACTCACCGTCTCCATGAAGCCGTATGCCTCCCACGCGCTTCGCTGTTACCTTTTTCAGAATTCGAAATGAAAGACTCAGCATAGATGAGTTCAGCGAACTCTGACTGGTTTTCAAGTTCGTGCGGAGGAAGACGTTCAAGAACCGTATGAATTCGAAACCACGCGGGTGCAATGTGCAGACTCGCGCAGAATTTCAGTATTGCAAGAGGACCCCTTTAAGCTTGAATTTCGTTTTATTTGATCAAGTTTTCCATCTCTCCTGCAGTTTGAAGTAATGAGATTCCACTGTACAGATTATATGGCGGCTTCGGTATTGGCGGCAAGTGCGAATGAGGTCCGAAAAATAGAGCAGTCAGTTGCGGTGCGTCCGAAATTTCAGGAGCTCTTATACATTGGCTCTATGGGCCATGTCGCTGTGCCTCGAGAAGGTACGAATAATCAAGCATGTCCGAAAAATCAGGCGTCCCAATTTTCGGTTGTCGACTGTACCTGCAAGCTTAAAAATAGGTCATTTTTTCAATCGCCAAAATAAAAATTTTCCCAAAGCAACCAATATCCAAATCCGTTATAAAACAGTTTTGCTTACATGCATATCACTTTTTGTTTTTGCAACCAATGTATAATTTCATGAGTATTTTGCTTTTCTTTGTAAATAACTACTGCATAACTCGTTGAAACGGATGCTTTGGCGAGTTGCTTGGGCCTGTCAAACTGCGCGCTGTTCTGTTTAAAATACTGCATAACTGTTGTACATGAATTTGATGCACAATACTCAGTCGTCTCACTATAATATTTTTGCATATCTTGCATGGGGCCAAGTCTACCAGAGAAGGCCCAGTTGATTCGCATATATGTTTTTTATTAGCCGTGTGAATAAAACTGATTTGGTTTGATGTTGATTACTTCCGAACAAAAAAAACGCCCAAAGTGGGTGTGCAAAACTTTTCAAAAAGTTATTGGTTAAATATGATGGTAACAAAAAAAAGCAATACAATCAAAATAAAAAGCTGCTGCACTGCGCCAGAAGTTGGTTACCAAAAAATTGAAATATACAAAATGTTGCACATGTTCTTTGCTTCCATTCTTGTCATTTTCAGTTGCATACATAATACACACCACTTTTTGTGGCCTTTCAAGTTCGGAAATATGACTGCTGAGGACGTGAAGTGGAGACAGATCTGGAATGGACTGCCCATTACACTTGTTCAGAGTCCTGTTCTTGTTTTTATAGCACAGATTGCAGTTCTCCCTTTCCTCCATTTTTTTTTTTCAATTGTTAACGAATGGGTTCTATGGGTAAAAGGGGGCGTGGACTTTCTTGATGTCACCATAATCAAAATTCTGCTGGCACACTTGGTGAGTATTTTGCGAAAACTCTAAAGCACCCAAAGGCCACTCATCATTTATAAATCAGACAAAGTCTCGCTGCTGGAACTAAAGTCCGATCATTCCACATCATTATCTAACTCGCCACTGCTGCTTTAAAACAAAAAGACTGCATCAGGACCCACTAAAGTGCCCGGTATAGCCTTTTGCCTTTGAGGAGAGCGCGGCAAAATGATACCATGACCACTGACCGGCAGACAACGTCCAGTCGAAGTTTTATTTTTCACGTTGGCTCCTTGCGTTAGAAAATGAAAAAACAAATCTCAATCCAATGAGTTGATGTTACAGAAGCAAACTACATGGCGCAGTGTGTCCAGGAGTGCCGACTTGAATTTATGGCAGCAGGTTTAAAATGTCAGTCATACGACCGATGGCCTATCGGGCGGTAGCAAGAGAGTTAAAGGGACACTGAGGAAATTGAAGTTGGCTTGTATCGATAGGATACCAGCTCCTGATCACAAAAACGACGCTCTTACTGAAAACAAAGCTCTTGTAAACTAGAAAATAGCAAGAACCGGAATACAGGTATCGCCGCCACAGGCCAATCTCGCAAGTACAAGCGTGGTGACGTCATAGGACAAGGGACGCCACCTTGGAGGAATTTTTCTTCCTATATTAACCGCGTATCTCTGAGGCTGACAAAGGAAGGTTGCGCGGTTCAATATTGAAATAAGTTTTGTTTTAAAACCGATAGTGCACTTTTATCACAACAAGGAAGGCAGACAAAAGACAACCTGAATGTTGGAAGCAAAGAAAACCGATGCTTGGCGGCACCACAGGCGGCCAGGAGAGTTTCGATTTCTTGGTTTGGTTTGGTTTGGTTTATGGGAGTTTAACGTCCCAAAGCGACTCAGGCTATGAGAGACGCCGTAGTGAAGGGCTCCGGAAATTTTGACCACCTGGGGTTCTTTAATGTGCACTGACATCGCACAGTACACGGGCCTCTAGAATTTCGCCTCCATCGAAATTCGAGCGCCGCGGCCGGGATCGAACCCGCGTCTTTCGGGCCGGCAGCCGAGCGCTGTAACCACTCAGCCACCGCGGCGGCTGGTTTCGATTTCTAATGGCACTTCGTGTCTATGAGCTTTGTGTGCCCCGTGGTTTTGTTTTTGACACGCCTCGATATACAAGCGTCGAACAGCAGAGGAACTCCGAGTGCCGCTTCAAGTGCTAGTTAACCTTTAAAGGAGCTTGTTAAGGCTGGTCAGATGATTGCCACGGTCGATGAAAAACCATGATGGCACGATGGTCGGTGATCGTACAAGGCAGTTCGCAGTATATAGAGCACTTGTGTCTTCGCACGCTCGCCCGGTGAAAGATTCCAGGCTGTGCCAGTCAACTTCAAACTACGTAACGGAAATCGTTTATTAAAGACGGGAGACAAGGCACAAGGCAGTTAAGAAAAATTGCTGATAGCCTAGCTCTGTTAGGACAGGTTATACATAGCGAAAGCACGCAAATTTCTGCATCGGAATAGTGCATTCACTACATGCGCCTTTATTGATGGTTATACCATGAGCCGTCGCGGCCTCAAATGCCAAAAACCCTGGTTCGATTCCGAGCCTCAGCACAGTATTTCTTTTTTTTTATTATTCAGTGAGTGGGCGGGGGGTTTCAGAGGCTCCCATAAATGCCGCCACCGAATACGTTGGTTAGCAGTTAAGCACAGGCTCTGTTAAGGTGCATTTATGCTGCGGCGTAGCGCGCGCGTGCGCTGCACGGCGACGTCACGTCGGCCAAAGCGAGACCCTATATACTCCAACTGCGCTTGACCGCCGACGCATTCGATGGCTTCGGCGCACTCTGACCGCACTGGCGGAGACTTGGGGCATGTCTATTTCGCGCCGAGTGCGCCAGCCGCCGCCGGCCCGGCCAGACTGATTCGGCTCCGCGGCGAGGTGCACGTTGTGACGTAATTCAATAGCTCCGTCAGTTGGGCAGAGCTGTTCTTTTCGGGCTCTCGGCTAATTTAATCCATTCAAAGCACACATCTGAATTTACAAGCAAGTGGGCGAGAGAGCCCGATCCAGTGGTCCCGTTGGATCTAGAGGAAGCCGTTGAAGCGTCGTGCGTCGGCTTTAGTTTCAAGCCGCCAACTTTAAACGTGACCGCCCTTGAGCACCCACCCGTTTTTTTGTGGCGAAAAAATAAATAAATAACTTGGCCCTTGCAAATGTGGGAGACCTCGACGCCGCCTGCTGCACCGTGCAACCGCGCCGTTCAAGGAATCACAATCCGTTGGCCCCAAAGCCCTGGCCAGCCTCCGATGGGCGCAACGCGCCGACCTTGTCCTGGCCCCTCGCGACTCCCCGCACTGGGGTTATATTTAGTTTGCAACGGCTGCTCACGGCGGAAGCAGGAAACGACCCGCCGGCACCTAACCTAACTGTGCTCCCTCAAGAGCATCGCACGCTCTGTGGGGCTGAGGTCGCTGAAATGCAGGCCGGAGTTTTTGCGAGAACTACACTGTCGGGTTTGGGAACGGGATCCATCGTAACGCTGGCAAGACGCCGGTGCAAACGTAAACGAAGCAACGGTAGCGACCCCCGATAGGTGCCTTCAACGTGCGGCAGCGGTAGCCTTCATTTCGGCAGCTGCTAGACTGCATCGCTAGCCACCAGAAATCCAGAGCCTGCGTTTACATCACGTTTCACGTCACTCTGTCCTATGACATCATAAGAGTTCTCCACGATGTCATAAGAGTTCTCGAGTTTGAATCGGAGCGGTAGGAAAAACTTTTTCAACTTCGAATCCAAATTTCTTTGAAATAAATGCATCTTTCGCTCTCGGCCATGAAATGCCAAACTAAGATTTTGCTAACAAAAAAAAAAATTGGATGAGTTCTCCTCAGTGTCCCTTTAATTTCGATTGTGTAGTTGCATAGCGATGGCTCCATGAACACTCGCTAGGCGTACACACCGCTCGACAAATGTCCAGCGCCACGAGGCAGATTTAAGGTTGTTGACGGCGGAACTTATCACTGATCCGTTAGAGAAACTGCGGTCAAAGACCCTTTTCCCAACCATCTCACCCAGAAGAGCCGAGCACCAGGCCAGGGGAAATCTTGTACCCATTAAAAACCGGTGGGTACCCAGCGGCACTGGGGATCGAACCCAGCACCTCCCGAATGCGAGGCGGATGCTCTACCACAAGGCCCCGCTTAGGTCAAAAAGGGCCACAAATGGGCTTCTACTGCACGAGGCGGATTTAACATTGTTGACGGCGGAACTTATCGCTAATCCATCAGAGCAACTGTGGTCAAGACCCCTTTCCCAAGCATCTCACCCAGAAGAGCCGAACACCAGGCCGGGTGAAATCTTGTACCCATTAAAAACCGGTGGGCACCCGGCGGCACTGGGGATCGCACCCAGCACCTCCCAAATGCGAGGCGCATGCTCTACAACAAGGCCACGCTACGGTCAAAAAGGGCCACAAATGGGCTTCTACCGCATGAGGCGGATTTAAGGTTGTTGATGGCGGAACTTATCGCTGATCCATCAGAGCAACTGTGGTCAAGACCCTTTTCCCAAGCATCTCACCCAGAAGAGCCGAGCACCAGGCTGGGGGAAATCTTGCACCCATTAAATACCTGTGGGTACCAGCAGCACTGGGGATCGAACCCAGCACCTCCCGAATGCGAGGCGGATGCTTTACCACCCGTCAGGTGTCCGAAAAGAACACCCATCTTCATGTGCCACATGCTAGCTCCCCTTGGTGCTCGCATCGTAGCACTTGACTTCCAAATTTCAAGATGAGAAGAACAGCTGTGACACTTGCAGTCAGCTCAGACGCAAGTCAAGGGAGCTGGACGTCCTCCAATTAGAGAGATTTAGCATCGTCTGATCTGATTCCGCAAGAAGCCACCGCGCATGCACAGATTGCCCTGAGGATGCCACAAGATGCCAGGCGCCGGCAAGCTGTTTGCATGCCTATCCTGTCAAAACCAATTATCATGTGCACATTGGCAGCACACTGAAGCAAATTGCACTTTGCTAAATCTCTCTATTGACGCACGCAGCCATGCTGGTTACAGCGCATGTGTGCCGCACATAGTGCAGCTGCAGACACTTGGCAGGTACAGATCTGGACGGCACGCTCCCACCTGTTAATGGCTAATGCCACAGGCCAGCACAGACCAGATCCAGCATATGCGCGGGAGCACATGTACATGGCGTGAAGTCTGGGCTTTGGTTGTGTGTGTGCCGCAGTGCTATACATGGAGGAGGTATACTGAACTGAAACCACACGAAGCATGAGCTCCAAAAATATTTTCTCTTGAGAAGAATATTTATGAAGATTTCAAATACCAAACATTCGGCTAAATCTAATATCGAAGACCACCATTCAACCGAATACGCGAAATTATCGAATATTCGCACATGCCTAATCTTATGTCAAAAAGTCATCACGTGGCTAAGAGCCACAACCAGTCTAATCATAAGACATCGTTGAGTTGCTCAATTCTCTGTGGGCGCAAAACAGCCTAATAAATAGGGTGAGCAAGAAGCCAGCTGCCTGTCCACATCCATGCTGTCAAACCCAGCCACACGACAGTATGGTTTTGTACGTGCACTACTTGCCAACATTCCAAGAACACCGCTGGACCTGCTAGTTGCCTAATACACTTTGCTAAAGCTGCCTCATTTGAGCAAACACCGTGAGCTATGGAAAGAAAAATAATAGGTGATAAGAGACTGGAAGAGAGCAGGGTGGAACCGGGAACAAACGCAGGTTGATGGTGTTCTGGTCAAAATCAAGGGGAAGAAATGGGCTTGGGCAGGGCGTGTAATGCGAAGGCAAGATAATTAATCAATGGTTGTTAAGTAGGGGTGTGCAAATAATCACAAATTTCAAATACCGAATCAAATATCCTCATATTCGATTATTTGAACATTCAAATACTGCGTGTTTAAAAGTAGTGAAAACGAATCAAGGAGTTTTCGAATACTCCTCGAATAATAGATACGAAGTTCGAATAAGGCCTGGCATATTTTTCTTCCAAGACTTTTAAAAACAGGGACCATGCACGCCGCGTTACCATGCAGCCGCGATCGGTATGCGCGGGATTGCTGGACCCTCGATCCTTATGCACGTCCTCAGAGATCCAACCGACGACACGGCACGGCCCACGCATGTTCAGCAAACCCGGCCTTTATGCCCGACATCGAGGGCCATGCCTCATACATAAGCTCTCGCCCGTCTCATGCAATAAGATGTGACGCTAGTTTAGTACCTTCCATTATCAACAGCAAAAGGCACTTTTCGTATGTGCATAACATGACAATGATAGTTAAAATACGAACATCATGTTGTGCCCCCCCCCCCCCCCCACCAAATGGAGATCAGTATTGCGGCTATTAAGATATACAGTACAAGCTCGTTAATTCGAACTCAAAGGGGACCGGAAAATTGTTCGAATTATCAAATGGGCGCTAGAATGAGCGACCGCTCATTCTAGTGTGACCTGCCGCACAGGCAGAATCCAAAAGAGTCACAACTAGACTAGGCGCTCTTACAAGTTTGTGGCGGGCGATTCTGAGAATTCATGCGGTCCTGATGGCAAATGAAATAAATTGATTGGCCAGTTGTGCGCCAGAAACAAGTACTGGAATGCATTCGTGTGAGCAGCGAGCTTTAGTGCTGGAATATAGGACGCTATTTATGCTCCAAAACATGTTTATTTAAAGGGGAAGGGTTGTCAAAATTAAAACTAATCAGTGATGTGCGTTTGGTTGTGTTGCTTCTGCCGAGACTCCATTAGCATCATCTGCTGCTTGCCCAAGAGTTATAGCGCAATGTCAGAGTTCTCATTGGCAGAGAAGTAGCGTGCTTCAACATTTAGGGCCGGTGCTACATCACATGCACTTGGCAGTGGCTTAGGCTTGTCGCCGCAGTCAGACTCATCACTGTCGGCTGTGCTCACCACACGTGAGCCCTGTAGAGTGTGGAGTCTGCTGACAGCATGCAGCCTCAATTATATCGGCGTCACTCAAGGGCTCCAACGTCTCCACACTGCTGCCACGTAGCTCGTGGCACTAGCGGCACTAACAAAAACCATGACAGTGGCGCCCGAACTGCCATACAGCATTGTGTACACCACGTGATTGTGACCCAGCAACCGCGGCACAACGAAAACCTAGAACGGCTTACGCCGAAGCATCGGCGGCGTGGGCGAGTGCTCTGGCAGTGAAAACCTGCTTTGGCATGCACCGGAGCGTGGGCTCCGCCAGCCTCGTGCACTCTGCATATTCTTCTTTTCCATTGTTTTACACCTCTAGTACGAGAAGCGGTGTCAGCCAGGGGCTCCTAGTTCGAGTTAACCATAGCGGATGCCAACTCGTTCGAATTATTGGGAGTTCTCCCCCAATCAAAAATACACAGAGCTGTGCCTGGCCCCAGGCGTCAGTTTCAATTAACAAAGTTCGAACTAATGAGCTTTTACTGTACAGCTACAAATGCGAAAACAGCGCTTCGCTGTCCTCACCACTGCGCACTGAATAATTGCACAAGTAGCGAATATTGGTCTAAATATTCTATTCGTATTCGATTCGGTTTTCAGCTAAGCTATTCGTACTCGATTCAGTAGAAAAGCTACACTATTTTTCTTCGATTCAATTTGGAAAAAGTAATATTTGCATACCCCTATTGTTAAGGGCAACAGACTGGATTCCATGAGGAGGCAAGCATTGCAGGGGGCGGTAGAAGGTTAGGTGGGTGGGTGAGATTAGGTAGTTTGCGGGAATGAGCTGGCTTCAGCTGGCACAGGACAGGGTTAATTGGAAAGATATGGGAGAGGCCTTCGCCCTGCAGTAGGCATAGTCATGCTGATGATGATGCCGTCTTGCTCCCTCATGTGTTCTTGCCACACGATCAAAAGCAGCTCCTCGCCGGCATGCCCAGCCCTCCCTCAGTACCTCCTCGCTTAGCCAACAAGACTTACGCCACGCTGTGGAGCGATGCGTAGTAGTGGCGCCTCTCAGCCGGAGTCATGGTCTGCACGTTGATGAAGACGGGAGCCACGGCTGGCGTCCGAATCTTGTCCTGCAGTGACGCCGAGCCAGCGGCCTCTGCGTTGTAAAGGTGGGAAAGAGAAGAAGACACGCTCAGAGTGCAATTTTTCAGCAAAACCTTTTTGTTTCCTGTACCCCACCTGGAAAGACCCAAAAACATCCACCAATTTTTATGCCAACTCCCTCCACCAGCCAACAAAATTCTGAAACTCTGAATCAGGGATCGGAATCCCACACCAAAACGAATAATCTGAACTCAAGGACATCATGGCCTCCGAGGTAATGAAGCTGCAGATGCAGCAGCCCGTGCACTCATTCCTTGGGAACCTCCCTGTTGCCCTGAGCAGCCTGAATGTCCTACCCCCCCATCCAAAAATCAATGGGCAATGCCAGCACAGTGGTGATATAGCATATTTACATCACATCGTCTGGGCCTGCCAATAGAATCGAAGTTATCCCCTATTCCCGACTCCGCTTGAGAGGACTGGGAGGCGACCCTGCTCAGCAGCTTCGGACTAGCGGAATGAGCTCTGGTCCAACAGGCTCAAGCGGAGGCTTCGACCAATGACATCCCGGATTAAGGACCATGTCTAGTTCACTGGGGACCACGAGCTTCACCCTCTCTCATTGTTGAATATAAGTGTTCAACACCACCACCCTCCTGTTTCTAGATGCACTCTCCTCCACTGCCCTCTACCAACAAAGGTCAGATGCCTGAACAAACCTCGGACAGAACTCATGGCACAGCTCCGAAATGCACGCTGGATATCCATGCTATTCTGAAAAACAAGAATAATTGCAAGTGATGTCTGATGTCAAGAAAAAAAAATGACCCATTTAAGCACCGCCTTAAATGTGTGGAGACGCCAAATTTTTTGTTGGAGTGTTCTTTGTTTCAAATATTGCGTATTGCACCAGGATGCACGACACATGCTCCGCGATTCATATATGCATGGTAAACAATGATTTCATTACTTATACCGAGCGATTTCGGTTTCCGAGCATCAGGGTGTGCTATGACATCGCAACCAGGGAAGAGCAGCAACCGTGGTCACACGGTCCAAAAAGTGTGACATACGGACTGCCGCTTCGTCTGCTCTCGTACGCATGCTGTACATACCAGTGCCTTTCAAAATGCCAGCAAACTCAGTAGGTACTGCGATATGCTGAGAAAAGCCAAGCGGGCATGTCTGTGGCCCTCAGCCGACAGTGCGCCAGTCTGTCCATTCCGTGGTCACATTACAACGACACAATGCCTCAGTCCATACCGACAAATACCCCAGGTGGTTAAAATTACCCGCAGCCCTCCACTACGGCGTCCCTCGTAGCCTTAGTCGCTTTGGGATGCAAAACCTTACAAAACCATCTTCTGGAACTTTGAACACGCACACAACCAAGCTGAACTTCAACATGCGCTGCACTGCTACATTTGGCAGAAAGGCTGCAGTGCAGGCCTGTGGAAAGGAGCAAAGGACCAAAGGGTAGGCTGTCATAAAGCATACAATGCTCTGTTCACAATCTGGGGGTATTGAGAAGCTGCTACCCAAGAGGATTTCGAGGCACTGCTGAAGAAAGGAAATATGCCATATGAGGAGACCCATCACATTGAACCAGACGAAGAATGAAAAAAATTGGCGGTGGTTTAGCTCTGGTTAAACCTGGAGTGATGCGATAGCTACAGCTGGCCGAGTGAAACTTTGTCATGTGACCAACAACATGACGAACTACGTGATCAGCCACGGCGCCGTGCCGCTGGCAGCTGCTCCACACCCTCTGACCAACCACGTGACAGCGTGGCGGCGCAGCCATGCTGAAGGCTCGAACTACGGTACAAAAAAAGATACTTAGGCTATCATACGAGGTAATGAGACAAATGTTTGCTGGCAGTATTGATTGTAGACTTCACTACTACAATGATCACCTTCCTCTTGCTACTTTGAATTGCATTTCGCCATCTTGTTTCAAGGCTGCATGGGCTTCTCGTGGGCCGAGGAATCTGGAGGGCAGAAGCAAGTGGATGGGCAGTGGGTAGGGCTTTCTGGAGGGTATCGAGATAGGTGGTTGGTGTTGGTAGGTTGGTTGGTGGTCATTAGCAGCTGCTAGATGGTGAAGGCGTATGCAGAGACCTCTTGAAGGGTGGACAGGTGGATGGATAGGGCCTTCTGGAGGGTATGGAGATAGGTGGTTGGTGTGGGTAGGTTGGTTGGTGGTCATTGGCAGCTTCTAGACGGTGAAGGTGTGTGCAGAGACCTCCTGGAGGGTGGAAGGGTGGACGGGTAGGGCCTTCTGAAGGGTATGGAGATAGGTGGCTGGTAGTCATTGGCAGCTTCTAGATGGTGAAGGTGTGTGCAGAGACCTCCTGGAGGGTGGAAGGGTGGACGGGTAGGGTCTTCTGGAGGGTATGGAGATAGGTGGTTGGCGGTGGGTAGGTTGGTTGGTGGTCATTGGCAGCTTCTAGACGGTGAAGGCGTGTGCAGAGACCTCCTGGAGAGTGGATGGGTAGGGCCTTCTGGAGGGTATGGAGATAGGTGGTTGGCGTAGCTTCAATAGGGTGTGGGTAGGTTGGTTGGGGGTCATTGGCAGCTTCTAGATGGTGAAGGCGTGTGCAGAGACCTCCTGGAGGGTGGAAGGGTAGGGCCTTCTGGAGGGTGGCGATGAGAGGATCTTTCGCTGGGTGGAGGTGGGTTAGTTGGTGGTGAGTGCCGGCTTCTGGGTGGTGAAGGTGTGTGCAGGGCGATGGTGAGGAATCACATACCTGGAAATTTTTCAAAAGTACGAGGTGTTTGAATCAGCTGTACATCAGGTTTATACCACGAAAAAAAAGGGTAGAGTTTGCAAGTGTGCCTGGAATTTGGTCAAGAATCGCCAGTCCCATAGTAGGATACAACTTAAAAAACCAGCAGTTGGAACACTAGATTATGGTCTGCAGCGTCCTGTATTACTCCACTAGCCAATCGCAACAGTAAACTAAATGAACTTTTTATTGTTTGACTACTAAACAAGCCAGATATAAAAAATTTTGGAGCTTATTTTTCTTTTTGTGATCAGTTTCGTGTACACGGAACAAGAAAAGTTTCAACAACTGACTACTTTTTTGTAGTGGAGGAATTCTATACGGCAGTTGTGAATATAGGCAGGGCTTCATTGCAGGCTTAAGGGGGGGACATGGCTCTTAAAGCTATTTTTTTTATTTTATGGCCAAATTTGATTAAATTTGCGTCTTATTCAGTTTCTTGCACTGATTTCAAATATCTAATTTGTTTTTGAACAGGTCAATTACTTACGAAGATATATGAAATTAATGGTTCATAATTTTCAGAAACAATGAAAATATAACCGCACTACAGAAATTGATAATAACAAATGGCTAGGTACTAGAAAGCATAGGGAATACAATGTTAGGAGTACTTTTTTGATGTAACAAATATTAGCGATGCTAGAGCAATCCAAAGTTCACTGTTCAAAACGTGGGTACCCTATCGTCTGATATAGAGCAGAACTGCTAAATTTTAAAATCCAAATTCCACAATCTGCTCCTAACATTGTGTGCTCTGCCCTCTTAGCTACATTCCACAACAAAAATTATGGTTCTACCTGTCTTGAAGGCCGAGATATCGTTTCCGCAAACGAGCAAGAAGTCAAAAATGTATATTTTGAGAAAACAAGATAAAAGAAATAAACCCACTTTTAACCAAAAATGCAGAATAAATAGTGCCATATATTGCATCCTATGTAGCTAAAAGCCAGCAGGAGTGTAGTCAGTCTGACTACAGCCACCCAAATGACGCTTTTTGAAAGCATGCTGCATGTCCAAAGTCGTTTTGCGCTTCTTTGCAGATGCCACTGCTCGGCGGTGGTCTTTCTCCGCCATGCGCTTCGTGCTCAGTGCTCCAGGGTTGAGGTGCAGCGCTTTCAGTATTGCTGCGGAAGTCCTCTCAAAGCCAGCATTGAATTTCATCACAGCCTCAGCCACTGCAGCTTGTACAGTGAACAGGGAGGCACGCTTTCCCTTCGGAGTTAATGCCCATATCATGGAGTGAAGGGACTCATTGCTGTTCTGAGTACTGCCCCTTTGGCATCGCTCAAGAAGTCTCTCGTCGGAAAGGCACTCATAATTGGGCAACAGGGCCTCACAAATCTATGGTGGCAGATTGTAGCGATGCTTAGGAGCGGTCTAGCCCTTAGCGCTTGCTGCATTTTGGCGGCACCATGAGCTCGGTCCTGGTGGGCAATGGCTGTGGTCTGACACCAGGTCATTTGACGTTGTGTGATGATAAGTGGCCGTCACTGCTTTCTTCATTCCCTGCACATCACCCTTGTGAGTCTTCAGGGCCCAGCCATAATACCGCGTCAGCTTTGCAACTAGGTCAGCGGTCAGTTTGCCTTTACCGCGAAGGCTCTCTAATCCAGGTCCTTTATGTTTTGTGATGAGGTTTCGCAAGCTTATGCCCATCCGTTTCTGTACGTGGTTAGTACAGTCTTCTTTTTCCACCGAAATGTACCCATACGCTTTGGCTTCCTGCAGCGCAAGGAAAGCACGGCTGTCACAATCTGAGAGTAGGGTGGTGTACCTCAGGTTATGTCATTGTAATGACCTCTCGAAAAGAATGAGGGCGGCTTCAACTTCCATTTCACCGGCCTTCTTAGTGGTGTTTTTCTGGCAGGCGTGGCTCTCCTTCCGAGCCTAGTACGTTGGATCATCTTCCTTTGGCCCACGCTCACAACCAGCACAGAAGTTGCTGAGCACAACAAAATCGAGAACTAGCCCCGTGAAAAGCTCGATGACCATGCCGATGCCAATGTGCGACGAGTGGCCGCGCGTCATCCAGGAACCATCGTATGACACGGCAATGTTTCCGGGATTCCCAAGCTTCAAATCGTCGTACAGCTCCCGAACTGATTGCACGCACTGCGTCGTCTGCTTCTCGGCAGCAAGAGCTGCCGCGGGCGCCAACTTCGTCTTCACATACCTCTGCCATGTTTTGGTGCGAAGGCCGCGGTGTGAAATGTTCATCGCGGCAAAAACCCCGTTTAGCGCCATTTGCCGATTCCCAGTGGCTTGCATCGCGCGCGCAGCAAGAACGTTCACAACGAAAAGATTGGCCTTCTGGTTGCCGTTCACGTGGGGCGAACTACACGCCGACGCAACATCACCGCAGCAAGCACACCTGATAACAATCTTTATGGCGAGGCCATATTCTCGTTCGCCTCTGCCTACAGTGATGCTACCGCTGCACACTTTGCACTTTACGCACGACATCATCGCGCATTCACGGAGTTCAAGTTGACGACAACGAAGCCCGGCTCGATGTCAACTGGCGCGACCGCATCGTCGTCAGTGCTAGTGAGAAAATCCAGCTTTCACGTCATTGCGGGGGCTATAGCAAGAACTTGAAGTTTTTCTTGTGTTTCAAACTCTCTCTGCACCAAATCCGCACGCTTCAACATTGCCGTGTCACGCCGAATGCGGCCGCTGTACGCAACACTTGAACTCGTCGACGAGCTGGCTAGGCCTACTTCAGCACTGACCGCAGCTTCGGCATCGCTTGCCGGTGGCGGCGGACTGTTCTCGATGCCCTCCAAAGGAATGGCACGCTTCTGGAAGTTATGAGATCGCTTCTTTCTTCTGTCGAACTTGTGCCTCGTGGCGAACTCTTCCGTTGGATCGGACATCGTTGCACACTTGTCACAAAAAACGAAGAGACGCGTCATCGTGTTGCCTGCGGAGTAGAGCAGCCGACGGGAGCCTCGCGCAGCCAAACACAGCACGCTTTTTGGTCACCTGCGCTAGCTCGACGAACGGGGCCACACGTTGGGACTTTTCTTTGTGCGTGGATTTCGACGCCACCAGCGAACGGTCGGAGCCGTTTGTGGCGGGAAATTGAAGAAAAAAAGCCGCTCTTTCCAATGCGACCAAGATGGCTGCGATCGCGCGCGTGGAAAAAGAGCTACGCGTCGCGACAAAAAGGCGTTGTTTCTGCATAGAATTCAGCTCACAGGGATGTTATGAACTGATCGTGCGCTCAAAATACTGAACCACGGGACTGGAAACCTCGTGAATTTAGGGATTATTAGTTGTAGATTTCGAAAAAGTAAGTTTCAGAAAATTGACTTTTTCGCGATTTTTTCGTCTCAAAGAGCCGTGTCTGCCCTTAAGTTCTATCCTACTATATAGCTTCTGAGTGGAAGGTGCACCTGAAAACTGCTCAAGAACTGAAATCCAATGAAACAGCCCTCGCAACATATCCTTCCAAGAAAGACAAAAAGTGAATACAAATTTCAACACGTCCTTTTGGGCTGGAATGAAAATTTGCAGTCTCTTCCACTGCTCTCAGATATTTGTCAATCTCACAACTTTGTTGAAGCAGAGAGAACATTCAGTTGTTTGTGGATGCTGTATCAATCAAGCGAAATTCTTTGAAGATATAACACAAAACATTACTTGATGCTTCAGCCATCTTCTGTCTTAGAAGAGAGATCTCTGCAAAACTTGCAAGGCATGTGTTTGAAAAGTAAATTTATGTTTTTCTCATATCTTATGCTTCCCACTGAACTTCATGGATTTTTCATTCTGCACCCGCAGAACTCAAAAATTTTGACCGCCAAAAGTTAGGCGCCTTATGTATTGTTGCATTGAAAAAAAATGAGCAACCAAAAAGTTGGTGGCTATACTCCCATATTAACGAAAACAGATTACTTACCACCAACAACTACAAACGATAGATTTTTATTCCCTTGTAGCACCCTCTCTTGGGCGGCGCCGACAACCCGGCTAGCGCGCGCCACCCTGCGAAGAGAATAAAGACTGCACCTGGTCGTGGCTCGTGCAGCCACGGCTGGCAGTTCTGTTCTGGTGTCGGCTCGTAGCAGTGGTCTCGTTTCCTTCACTCCTGAGGCGTTAAGCCTACAACCTTTACATGCAAGGCACTAAGACTGTGCCTGCATTATCTCTGAACTGATGCAGTTCAAAAACGAAGAAAAAGAACCACTGCACAGTAAGCGACAGGAGACGAAGGTAAACATGCTGTGAGGCAAGAAACAAATGCAGCTGTGTGAACCTGCAGCTCCAGCTCAAGCAGCAAATTTGCAGTTCCTACCTTCGTCCCAGTTTTCTTCAGCGGTCACTTCCTGGTACGTCGGTGGCGGCACGGTGGTGAAACCCGACGGACCATAACCCTCGGAAGCTGGAAAGTGGAAAGCACGCCACGTTATATGCAAGCTGCCATTTTACCCCAAAGGAAGCAAGCAAAACACTGCGCACCCTCCAAGTGCTTGTCCTGCTCACTACGCAGCAACCCAACAGTATAACAGGCAGTGAAGCATTCACAGAGTTCGATGTTCCTGAACAAAAGCAATGCATGAAAGTTCCAAGCAGCCAAAATTTGCATGCGAAAACAGCAGAATCTCGGTGACATAATCTCGGATGAAAAATTTGTAGAATTTCCAGGCGAGGGTGCACAGTGTACAATGTGCACAAATTCAGGTGCTCCGAACATTCTCTCACCCCACTACAGATGATACAAACGTGGTAGTAGCGACCACACCTTCAAGCACTTTACTTCACACTTCAAGTTGTTTGTAACACCATAGACTGCGGCGATCTGAGCCAATCCAAATGGCATGTGCTGCAAAACGTGTTCCTCCGTGCCGCTCACCCCACACCTCCATTCCCAGGGAGGAAAGAACACCAGTGCCCAGCTGCTGCTGGGCACTGGTTGACTCAGCTGATACAGCGGACGCCATGTTTACGAATGGCTGCGCACCACTTTGCAGCAGGCCTCAGCCATACTGTGTTTGTGCACTTTTTCTGAAAATTTAACTAGTGATTTATCAGAAAGTTAACCATTAATAATTTAACCAGTAAAAGCTGTATTTTCAAAACACAGCCCTGAACTACGTTTTCACCATATGTAATAATTCTCTACAAAATCCAATAGACACCTGTTAAGACGAACTCGGTTAGGACAAATTCTCGGATAAGGTGAATAGTATGAGACCACTTGGTTGGTTCCCAATAGAGGTCAATGTAAAAAAAATCTGCTTAAGACGAGATGTTTAGTGTGCGCTTCATTTAAGATGCACTTTAGCAGCGGCGCTCACGGGGCTTCTGCGAGGCTCTAGCAACCAAGAGAAATATTTTAACGCTGCCAAGGAAGAAACCATGCTCCGACAAGATAGCTCCTGGGCAATGCCGCGCAAGTGTGCGAGGAAGCTGCCTTGTGGAGACGCGGGCAGTATGGGCGCACTGACAAGTGGCTGCTGCCACCATCGGAAGTGTGGGTTTCTAGCGGGGAAGCTTTCTTGCCCAACCGGCGAAAGCAAGGCACCTTCACGCGGCGCAGAGATGATGCCCGATCTCTGTATTGTGCGTGCGTCTCATGCCACGCGGTGCCTCCAGCGTGCTAGAAGATGTGTAAGCGAGGAGTGCACCCGCTCGTTGACTCTTGGCTTAAACAGTTGGGAGCCAAATTTTCAGTTCAAACTGCAAAGGCGCATGGCACGCCTGCCCGTAGAGTTAACAGCTATGCTGTGGTAGAAGCGAGATAAGAGAGGGGCACACCCAGCAGGCACAATGCTCAGTGCCTCAAAAATCAAATCAGGAAAAAAATAGTTGCTATAAAAGAGAGAAAAGAGTGAAAAAGTGAAAAAAATAAATCTAAACCAATGCTGTTTTCAAGAGAATAACGCGCCCGTTTCATGTATGTTCAATTCGCAATTATTCTATCACTGAGAGGACATCTTTTCAAGTAAAATATGCACAGCATGCTTACACATGATTTCTAAGGACACTCCTGTTAGGACGAATTTCCGATAAGATAAACAAACTTTCTGGTCCCTTCAAGGGGGTCTACTGTAGTCTCAACACTGCCCAAATATTTGAGGGACTATTTGTTGTCTTCCTTGGCCCTGATCGGTCAAAATCCCTGTATTTGGCTGGAAAGTATAGAGGATATAGAAAGGAGGATATAGAGGATATGGAAAGTATAGAGGTTAGTTATATTGATTTTAATGGCGCAAAAGCAACTGAGGCTATGATGCACCAAGCACACGGTTAGAGCTTTTGTTAAAGGTTACGCTTTTTATATCTAAAGTTTGTTTAAAACATTGGCTTCTCTGAGAAACTTAAAAATGCTTGTAAAATCAACCAGTGCTTGATCACCCAAAAGTAACATGGGGTGTAGTGGGATGTATTCATTATAGAATGTTGCAAAATATTTTTTCCTCAGTTGTTCCAGTTTTGTGCATACAATTAAAATGTGGTTTACCGTGAGTTCATCGCCACACATTTCGCAGAGAGGTTTGTCTTTTTTGGTCAATAGGAAGTTGTGTGTAAGGTGTGTGTGTCCAACGCGTAGTCGACACAAAATAACCTCTGTAAAACGTTCCTGATGTTTAGATGATCTCCACTCTCCCAAAATGGGTTTTATAGAGTGTAGTTTGTTGTTTGTCTTTTCTTCCCATGCAACCTGCCACTTATGCTTGAGTTTACTGTGCAGTAAATTAGAAAAATCCCTTTGTGGTATGTTAACTTGTTTTATATGACCAATTCGAGCTTGTGCTGCGCAAGCATCTGCTCTCTCATTACCTAAAATTCCAACATGGCTAGGGACCCAGCAGAATATAATGTTATGTTTTTGCTTTGTGATTTTAACTATGTTATGTATGATATTTCCTATTATGGGTTCAGCAACATTTGTAGAGTGCAGCGCTTTGAGCACACTCAGTGAATCGGTGTAAATGATGCTATTTTTTATGTTCTGTTTTACTATTTGTTCTACGGCTACAAAGATGGCATAACACTCCTCAGTAAATACCGATTCATACTGTGGTAATCGTATCATTTTTTTCATTTTTTCCTTGAATTACTGCACTTCCGACATGACTTTCTGTTTTTGAGCCTTCAGTGTAAAATTCAGTGTAGGTGTCATATTTTTCTTGTAAGGCAAAGAACTCTTGCAGTATGTGCTCGTGTGGCATTTTCTCTTTGTTTACGTGTGTCAGTGTGAAGTCACACACTGTAGGGAGGCTGTACCATGGTGGCAGATATTCATGTCTTTGTGCAATATTCGGTACGGCGTCCAGCACTGCTAACTCTTCACATTTATCCTCAAAGCGCATTATTAGTGGCCTGATAAAATGTGGTTTATTATTGAATAATCTTCTAGATGGGCACTTGGTAACAATGGGATAGCAGAGATGTTTAGGAAGAGAACGGGTTTTTCGGATGTACGTGCATGTAAGTGTGACTCTTCTATCCTCTAGTGTGGGCTCATTAGCTTCAACATAAAGACTATTTACCGGGGATGTTCTATATGCTCCAGTTGATAGGCGCAGACCAAGATTATGAACAGGGTCCAGTCGTTTCAAGTAGGATGCTCTTGCTGAACCATATACTATGCACCCGTAGTCCAGCTTGGAGCGCACCAAAGAGCGGTATATTTGTAATAGGCATGCTCTATCGGACCCCCACCGTTTTCGCGAGAGTACCTTTAATACATTGAGGGCTTGGGATGCTTTCTTTTTAAGGTTGTTAATGTGTGGTAGAAATGTAAGTTTCTTGTAAAAAGTGACGCCTGAAAATTTATGTTCCTGTTTGACTGGCAGTGTGGTTTGATTCAAGCACAGATTGGGATCGACCTGTAGGCCTCTTCGTAATGAGAACAGAACAGCTACTGTTTTTTGAGGAGAGAATTTGAATCCATTTTTCTCTGCCTAAGCAGCCAGTTTATTTAGTGTAATTTGTATTTGTCTCTCGCAGGACAGTACGCTGGAAGAAGTGTATGATATCTGTAGGTCATCTACATAAACTGAATACATTACGGACTTGTGTATTACTTTGACCTAAGAATTCATTTTTACTATGAAGAGTGTCGTACTTAAAATGCATCCCTGGGGTACGCCATTCTCTTGCGTGAATGTCATTGACAGAGTTGCTCCTAGACGGACTCTGAATGTGCAGTTGGTCAGGAAGTCGTTCAAGCAGTTCAGCATCCTGCCGCGGATTTCTAGCTCTGCTAGGTCATGGAGGATGCCGAACTTCCACGTGGTATCATAGGCCTTCTCCAAATCGAAGAAGACCCCAATACAGTGCTGTTTGTGGATGAACGCCTCTCGGATGGTGTTTCCTAGGCGGACAAGGTGATCAGTCGCCGAGCATGCTTTCTTAAATCCACATTGATGTACATCTAAGAGTCGACGAGATTCAAGTGTGAAGGTCAGTCTAATGCTTATTATGCTTTCGAAAGATTTAGCAATGCAGCTGGTGAGGGCTATCGGTCTGTAATTATTAGGACTTGTTGGTGGTTTTCCGGGTTTCAGAAAAGGTACTATTATTGCTTTCTTCCACTCCTCAGGTATATTCCCAGTTGTCCATATTTTGTTAAAGAATTTCAACAATGCCTGCACGGCAGCCTCAGAGAGATGGGAGAGCATAGTGTAATGCACATTGTCTGGGCCTGGTGCTGTCTTTTTACCCGAAAATAATACCCTATTCAATTCTTGGAGTGTGATGGGTTGGTTGTAGTCCTCGTGCATACCTGCTGCAAATGGAAGTTTTTGTTTTTCTGCTATTGCTTTGTGCTTCTGGAACGTGTTTGTGTAATTGGACGAACTGGAAACTTCAGAAAAATGCTCACCCAGTATGTTGGCCTGTTCCTCTAATGATGTTTGTGTTCCAGGTGTAGTCAATAGAGGAAGTGTGAAAGGTTTGGTTTGGTTTGGTTTATGGAGGTTTAACGTCCCAAAGCGACTCAGGCTATGAGAGACGCCGTAGTGAAGGGCTCCGGAAATTTCGACCACCTGGGGTTCTTTAACGTGCACTGACATCGCACAGCACACGGGCCTCTAGATATTTGCCTCCATCGAAATTCGACCACCACGGCCGAGATCGAACCCACGTCTTTCGGGCCAGCAGCCGAGCGCCATATGCCACTCAACGTGTACATTACACGTTGAGTAGCATATGAACCAAGGCACTCACGCGTGGATAATCTAGTCCGCAGAAAATGTTGCTCATTTCGCACGAAACGCGACCACAGAATGAAAAAGGCCAATTCAGCAGAGAGAAGAGGTAATCGATGTGTTGTGGGTGTGAAAAATGAGATCCGTGCAAGGGGACAGAATGCGGAAAAAAACTCCGGTCCATAATCAGCGCGGCATTCTTTCTGGCTTTCCTCAGCAGCACCTCGCGGAAGGCCAACGACACGCGATCGCATGTTCCCTTGAACACCAGACCATACTGTACATCCCCTAGCAGCTCCACTGAAATGGTCCACATCCCGAGCTACTAAAAAAACAAGCCAATTCTGGCCCTGCCACATGTGAGGGACAGCAGAGCTTGTCAGTATGGTACGATATTGTTGCCCTGCCATAATGGCTAATGCAAGAAAAAAATAAATGTTGAAAAAAGTACAAAGAAGCATTCATACCAGTGAGGAAGTGCTCCACAGTAGTGTTCAAAGGGCAAGTGTCGATGTGGTGCATCAGCTCGCTGGCAGGTACTACATGCTCTGCAGAAAATGGGCAGTGTTTCATGTTCTTCTCAGCATATGCCTGCAGAAAGAAATAAGGACCAGAGTGCCAATGGCTGAAGAACGTTTACTGGTTTATGGGGTTTAAGTGGAGAGCTCCAGATAATTTCAACCACCTCGGGTTCTTTAGCATGCGCAGACATCACGCAGTACACAGGCATCTAGCATTCCGCCTCAATCGAAATGAGACCGCTGTGGCAAGGATCGAACTTGCGTCTTTATGGTCAGCAGCCGAGCACCATAACAATTGAGCCACCATAGCTCCAAAGCTGAAGACCCCATCACCAGAGACCCTCTAAGGTGCGCTGGTTAAAAAAAATGACAGAATTTTTGCCTAAACTCTATAAACATGCGAAAGCAGAATTGCATGAACAATAATGACAACAATGAAGACAGAATTCTATGCGTCTTCGTGCCGTACATGGAAGCTGATGAAGACGACGATGCGTAATGCATAACGCGAGTGTGCTGCACTTTAACATAAGGAGTGTTCGGCTGCAGCGATAGGCTAGTTCTCTCATGCAGTGGCCAGCGAAGCTTACCTGTTTGCACCGCCGTGGGTTTGAGCCCCAGTCAGGGATATTTAATTTATTTTTATTGATTTCACTAGGCATAAACCCACAAACACCACAAGATCTTCGCAAACCCATAAACATCGCAAGATCTTGCTCTGGTTTTACCCACTGGAATAGTGCTTTCACAATAAAAATACCAAAGTTCAGAACGCAGTTGCCGACACATTTTTCGGATTTGGAGGGGCCCGGAAAATAGTCTGAATAATGAAACAGCCCGAAAAATCCCTTAACTTAAAAAAATAAATAACTTCAGCAAGAAAGCGGCTTTCAAAATCACGATATTCGCAACTTCCCATGTTCCGTTTGCAAGAGACATTAGACTGTATATGAACCATAGTCATGCTTTCGTCATGTCCGCAGCACCTTACATCACGATACCAGACAGTGCAATGCGAGGTGCCAAGCCATGCTGTGAGCGAATGCACATGCCGCGCGAAGCAAGAACAGCTAGTTTGTATGGGTAGTAATGCTCACGAAGACCGACAGGTAACCAACGGGCAGACGCGATCAGAAGCACGCGCCTCCAAATGCACCTCCACCCCTCCCGCATCTGCTGCCCCACACCAAGGGTGGCATCACCCAAGTTGCAGTGGACGCTGCAGTTGCCCCGCTCTCCCATTTTCAATGCTGTTGTGCACCCTTTGCAGGCCATCTTCATGGCAACACAGAGTGTGCCATTATCTGGAACGGCAATGATGACAAGTGAATAGCCAGGCCTACAGAAGCCAGCCTGTCAAACTTGCTCCGTCAGTACTCGCTGACTGCGTTCGGGTCCAAGATGGCGCCTTTCACGGCGGCGGAGAACAAGTTTGTTGTGACAGTCATGCCTGCTTGCTTCTATGTAAGGCCGAAATAACAAACTTTCGGATGAGAAACGATCTTCACAGTATTGTTGGCACCTATTTTAGTCTGAAAAATCTAACTTCTGGACTCCACAAGGTCTGAAATACTAGTCGTGAAAATTTAGATGTTCCTATGAGGTGCACGACAGTTCCTCAGCAAAGTCTGAAATATCACTAAGTCAGAATTATTGGAGTCTGAAAAATTGGTCGGCTAATGTATACCCGTTTTCTTTCAAGAGATGAAAAGCACTATAGGAATACAGTTTTCACTAGCGCAATGCATAGCAAAGTGAGGTCAGACTGAGCACTAAAGAATTTCAACTCATGTGCTCCATGACTGTGCTTCTCACTGTTGCTAAACAGCACGAAAAATGACTACGCACTGTATGCCCTCAGAGGCAAAAGCCCTGTGAGCTACTCCAGGTCCATACACAACAGCAGCGACATTTCTTGCAACGTTCAATGCAACGTTTCGACAATACTAAGGAAATTCTGAGCTGAATAGCAGGGATTTCAGTTTCAGGAAAAACATTTCACCACGTCTTCAGGCCTTTCCATTATCGTGGTGCATAATAACAATGAACCTCAATGTTTTCCGCCAGCTATGAAAGTGACATTAAAAAAAACAGCCAACGAGCCTATGCAGACTGAAGATATGAGCGCCCCATGCGCATGACACACGAGTGTGCGGCACTTACATGAAGAACACCATTCGCGGTAGAGGCAAGAGGGGGCCGGAACCTTGCTGCTGTTGTGTGGGAGACCTAGGCTTTTCTAGCGCTGCGGCATGGTCATGTTCATGTCACAGAGAAAGCAAAACTTATTTTAATGCATGAACTCTGGATCCTACAAGGCAAGCAAGCTTCACTCATCAACTTGATATAATCTTCCAAGATCTTTGCACATGCCTCAATTTCTGTTATCAGACAAGCTTGCTTCCCTTGTGCAAATTATGTGAAGATTACATCCACCTTTTTAAATCACAAACCCAGGAGGCCACACGTAAGAACGTTCCATGAAATTAAGTCAGTGATTAGCTATACTGCATTGTCTTACACTGCGAATGATATCTGCATGCAAAGAATTCACAGAGGTGGTTGTAACGTGGAAAGGAACGCCGACCAAAAGGTTGTTTAAAACGAAGACGTTTCGGCTTCCATACGGAAGCCTTGATCACTCAACCGTCTTCACTCAACCTCAAGACGTTTCGGCTTCCATACGGAAGCCTTGATCACTCAACCGTCTTCACTCAACCTTGATCACCGAAACGTCTTCGTTTTAAACAACAACCTTTTGGTCGGCGTTCCTTTTTCTTCAGTCATGAATCTTCTACCCGACCAGACGAGTTTTCGTCAGACTTAAGATTTCAGGTGGTTGTAACCATACCAACAACATTACATCAGCAATGCTAAAGTCATGATCAAAATTTAACAACCCAACAATGTTTAAAAGACACTTTCATGGCCCACTTCACTTTGCTATAGGCAGAAGGCACGTCTCTCAGCTGCAGCTATCAAGCCTGACAGAGCACCACTCCAACTTGCAGGGCCTTGGAAGGTGCTTCAGAGGTGAACATCCCCATTCCCTAATGGTGACTTTTACGGCCTACAGGGTGCACCTCAATTGATCCAATATGGTGGCACTGAGGACAACTGCTTCTCCAGTCAGCCTAGGCAGAATCATGACTGTTTTCAAAATACACAAAATTGATCCATGCTTATATGTCAATGGTACCAAACAGTTGTTTGCTGCTCAAAGGTGTAAAGGAATAAACAAGGCAGAAGAGAAAAAAACAACTGTCTGGAGTTTTAAAATGTCCAGCATGAGAACAGACCTGTAGGCATTTAACGCAGCCTGGAGAGAAGCTAAATTTAAAGAAGTAGCCTTTGTGGCCAATAGATGAGCTTGGGTGGATGCTAATCAATAATCAAGTTTTATTTCAAACCAACTGCACCATGGGGGATTTCCTTAACATATTGAGCTTACAAAAAAATGAATGATGCTAGACATAAGGTACCGTACATTGCCGATTATAAGTCAGACCCCGTGGGCAAAAAAATTGAGTTTACGAGTTTATGGGTGTCTAACGTCCCAAAGCAACTCAGGCTATGAGGGACGCCGTAGTGAAGGGCTCCGGAAATTTCGACCACATGGGGATCTTTACGTGCATTGACATCGCACAGTACACGGGCCTCTAGAATTTCGCCTCCATCAAAATTTGACCGCCGCGGCCGGGATCAAACCAGTGTCTTTGCAAAAAATTGACTCTGAACATAGGTCAACACTGCCTCACCCAGTGGTCCTAGCTCGCCATTAAGTTTTCACAAGTTTCTAGCGGAGCAGCCAGACACCTGCGCCACACGAGACGAAGCCATTCGAGGAAAGTTTCATCATCAAAAAAAAAACCTCTTCATAAACCCGCACAATAACTTTAGGCGAAAACTTTTCTTTGGTTGGCATCGTTTTCCTCTTGAACAGAAGAAAGGGTGGTAGCGCATGCCCAACTGCAGTGCAGCACATGACCATGAAACAGTTGTGCGTGTTGCTCGTAGTCAGAAGGCGAACCTGGCCCTCACCTTTCCCGGACACTGTCCTCTTACTAGGCATGTCAAACCAGACCAAAGTCTGGTCAACGTTGCCGATTTGACCAAGCAAGAACAAATGTTTTGCCCTTAGGTCATTGACGTACCACAGAAACATGCGCTGTTTCTCTTCATATGCTTCGGGCAGCCTTTGGCATACACTTTAATCTCAGTGTGTGCGATGCACATCTCCTCCGCGACAGTGGATGCCTTCGCTTCAATGTCACTGTAGCAAGCACTAAGGCTCCTATTTCTTCGGTTGAGGAACCCAATTTCGAACCGCCTCCTTAACAGCAGGGTATCGTGCGGACTTCTGTCCTCAAAAGGAAGAGTGTATAGCAGCACATGCAACGATCTTGCTTTTTTGTTTTCTCCATTCCCTCGCGCACTTTTCTGACACGTCAAACTGTGTAGCGACGTTATTTTCAGACTCTGCATAGAGGATTGCTTGTTATTTGAAACCGTGCTGCATTGCTGTGAGGTTGCGGTGGCATCTTGGCGTCCGTCAGGCAAAGACACAAATCCCCTCGGTGAAGTGATAAGCAGAAATCACAAAAAGGCATGCAAAAACTCTCGTGTGCGCACGTGACTGGTCACGTGGTTTACCCTATTTACTCACGTAATTTGTGCCCTCTTGTAATTTGGTGTATGATTTATGGGAATTTAATGTCCCAATGCAACTCAGGCTATGACGGACGCCATAGTGAAGGACTCCGGAAAACGCGAACTGACAACGCACAGCACAGAGGTCTCTAGAATTTCGCCTCTATCGAAATTCGACCACAGCAGCCAGGATCGAAACCGCATCTTACGGGTCAGGAGCCGAGCGCAATAACCACCGAGCCACTGCGGCGGCACTCGTGCAATTTGTGCACACCTCATATACTGACCACGTTTATAAAAAAAAATAACTTTTACTCGCACATCTTAAGGTAAGTGCTATACCAGACCACCAGCATGAACACGGGTGCATGCAAGGCAGGATTAGGAATACTGGCACGGCCGCATTACCGTCTATTTCCGGTAACCTCCAGCGCTGGAATCCAAAACTACCAAACCGTTGGCTGTTGTATTTGCCGCTGGCCAGCCGGCCCACACATGATGGTGCCATTTTATCGTCTATAATCCCTATTTGACTCTGACTGCTGGCTGTGCGCATTTATTGCTTTAAGCTGTGAATTAAAATTCCTGTTTTTTAAGCAGTCTTGCTTTCGCACCATGTCTGACAACTATTATGCAATTATTTGTACAGGGGATGTGGCATTATCTGCGGCTCGATCGAACCTACTTTTGACCCAACCACGGTGTAAGAATATTTTAGGTGTTGACACTGCCCACCCGCCGCGGTAGAGAGTGCGCACAGATCATGTTTGCCCTCTAGAACATGCGCCGACCGCAGCGGCGCTGGGGTGCAGTGGAGAAGGGGCCATTTGCATATAGAGAGCAGCGGAAGCAGCTAAGCATTTTGCATGGCTTTCAGTGCCGTTTAAGCTGTCTTTGTTGGTGTTTTGCGTTGCCACAGTGCATCATGACGTGTGGACGTGAGGTTCTCGGATTCCACAGTGTTAAGCACCGACATGAACAAGGTTTGCTAGAAGTAGCTTTTTGTGTTGCGGTTTGGGACCAGCCGCAATGATAGTAGTGCAGACACACATGGTGGCGCGGGCCGACGCCAAGCATGGTCGCCGTGGCCTATGTATGTACATAGTGGCTGTAATGTGTTAGTTGTCGTCCACTGACATTATTTTACTCGATTTTTGTTAAGCTTTTGTTTGCGCGAGTCACGCCAAGCTCATTGCAGAACTGGAACAAGCTATTAGGAAGGGAGAAGTTTCCACTTGGATAACAGAGTTTTTTAACAAACTGCTCCCAGTTTGTTTTGTTCAATCATACACCATCTGATATCGTACCTGTCATATCTGGAGTGCCACAAGGCTCAGTTCTTGGGCCACTGCTATTTCTTATTTTTATTAATGATATAACCAATAATATAGGGTGAAAAATTAAACTCTTCGCTGATGATTATGCAATATACAGTCGATCCCGGATATATCGAACTCGAAGGGGATCGTGAAATAGTTCGATATATCGATAATTCGAAATATAAAATATGCATGTCAAAAGATTCTCTAACAGCTCTACACATCTCAAGGCAGTTTGCCGATGTCGTGACTAACGGGAACTTACCGATCTGTGCCTCAAAGGCGCGTAAAAAAACAAAAACACGGAGCGATGACCAGAGCATTTTATTTTAGAATAAAAAAATCTGTGACCTTTGCTTGCTTTTTCTTCTGCAACATCAAGTTCATTAAGCTGTCCTCAAGCTTGTTGACAATGTCCAAATGAGAAAGGCAAGCTCCTTCCATTGTGCTACAACAGCAGCGAATGACGCTGAAAGCTGATGCAAGTTCAGCTGCAGTGCATGGTGGTTGGTCCTCTTCGTCAGAGCATTCGCCGCTGCTCAAGCCTGCGTCCTCGTCACCCATGATGTTAGCCACAATCTATGCATCAGCGTGATCCGCTACAGCTTGCACGCCGTCATCAGCGCTGACGAAATCACGTGCTGTAACGCCGCCTGGGATGGCGTCTGGGAATGCCGAGAGCTCGCGAAATTCGCTGCCTAAGCATCCAGCGTCATCGTCTTCACTGTCAAGACATCGTCGTCTGCAGCTACCACAAAGCCTACTTTGCGGAAGCAGTTCACAATTGTGCTTTTCTTCACATTCCAAGCACCAGCCAGCATTTGAATGGCTCCAAGGATGTCCACCTTGAGTTCGATTCCTAATCAAAGGTTGATTAGGAGCCTCTGCACCAGTCGTCGTCTGTACCCAACCTTAAACGCTTTCACAATGCCTTGGTCGAGAGGCTGAAGTTTTGCCGTTGTGTTTGGCGGAAGAAACTTGAGGGTGACCTGCGTTAATGGGCAGACGACATGATGGGCCGAACAATTGTCAAGAAGACAAACTTTGCGGCCAGACTTCTCCAGTTCAGCATCCCACACCTGTAGCCATTCAACGAAAAAATCGCATGTCATCCAAGCTTTCTTACTGGACGCGTATCGAACTAGGAGGCCTTTCGCGTTCTTAAAGCAGCGTGGTGACCTGCTCTTTCCGATAACAAACGGCCGTAGTTTGTGTGACCCATCCACACTTGCAGCAAGCAAAATCGATATGCGCACTTTTCTGCTCTTTCCACCATGGCATGCAGTGCCCTTCAGATGCAATCTTGTTTGGCAGCATTTACCAAAACTGTGCCGTCTCATCTGCGTTGAATATTTGCGACGGCAAAAAGCTATCGGAAATATTTGGCCACTCTTTGGACAACCACTTCTCTATGTGACTTGTGCTAGTTGTCTCGCTTTCGCCCGAAAGGGTCTTTCCGACGATGCTGTAGCGACTCTTAAATCGCTGCTGCCAACCAGTGCCACCAGTGAAGCTTTCTTCTCCGAAGGCTACAGCAAACCATTTGGCCTTCTCCATGAGCATTGGGCCGTCAACAAGTATGTTCTTGGCACGTGTCTCCAAAAACCAGGCGTACAATGCCTTCTCGACCTTGTCAAAGGTTGGGACGCGCACACAACATGCTCCAGGGTGACTGGACTGCACTGCCTTCAGCTTAACATCGGCTTTGTTCTTGAGGATCGTACTCAGGGTGTTGCAAGGAATTCCGAACGCCGCGGCGACAGACGACTTTTTCTCGCCAGCCTCCACTCGTCGAATGATGTCCACCTTTGTTGAAAAATCCAAATTCTTGCGTTTTTTCGTGGCCATGGCTCCGGACCTCGTGCCAAAAGCGGAAAGAAAAATGCACTGCACCACACGAGTCTCAAGCCTTCGCGTTGGCCTCATGAATAAAAGGAACACAGCGAATCGAAAGACGCACCGCTCTGCGTCTCCGCACTAGCACAAGCCCAAGCTGCACTGACCTTGTTCGTCTTGCTGCGCCAGCGGTGTCAGCCAACCAAAACACAGGAAACGGGTGCCTGCGGACAGCGCAGTTTCTCCCTCCCGCTTCCCTTTCACACCCAATCGCACTCCAAGTGCTCCTCGTCACGTGCCTTTTACCCACACGTCCCTTTCTCAGAGTATGGGACGGCGCGCGTAAGATCGCAGGAACATCGCGAGAGCTTCGTGAGGAGAAGCGCACTTGCGGGGGTCGGATGCGATGGGAGAAGCGCACTTGCAAGGGTGGGGTATGGTGGGAGAAGCGCACTTGCCGGGGCAGAGCTCAGCACGGAATTCGATACATCGATATGCCGGTATATGGGAGTTCTATATACACGAACAATAGCACTATACTTTTGCATGGGATTCCCGAGGAGATTTTTCAACTGTTCGATATAGGCAATAATTCGATATATCCGGGTTCGATATATACGGGATCGACTGTATAAAGAAATTAACAGCCATGACTGCCATCCTGTTCTTTCTGGTTCCCTTAACGTGCTAGCCGAGTGGTGCTCCAAGTGACAAATGTTTATTAACGTAAATAAATCAGTGTCAATGACGATAACAAGAAAAAAAACATATCTCACTTCACCTATACCGTTAATAACGTGACTCTTCCGAAGGTCGATCAACATAAATACTTAGGCATAACATTTGCATCAAAACTCAAATAAGAAACACATATAACTAATATTACAACTACTGCACTGCGAAAGCTATTTTATCCAAAAAGACGCCTAAAGCTCGCTCCAATGAATATTAAGCTTCTGGCGTACAAAACATTTGTGAGACCTATTTTACAATACTCTAACACAGTTTGGTTTCCTTACACAGCAACTAACATAGCTAAACTTGAAGGCGTACAAAGAAAAGGCGCAAGGTACATTCGCGACAAATACCGTCCTACTAACCCGCCCTCACGTCTTTTAGCCTGTTCAGGCCTTAACAGATTATCGATGAGAGCAAAAGAAGCTCGACTTAAGTTACTTTTTTAAATTCTGCATCGTCAGTATAAAATGGATACCACGCAGTACATTTCATACTCGCAAGCTAGAAAAACACGGCATCAACACGAGCATATGCTAACAGTATTCTTTCTCTAACGACACATTCAGGTACTCATTTTTTCCTCGCGTAGTCAGAGAATGGAATGGACTTAGCTCATCATTAACAACGACAAATTCATTATCCAGGTTTGTGTCACAGTTAGAGCTTATCAAAAAAGATTATTAAGATATTTTAATGTTTGTTCCCGATTCTGTTTTAAGTAGCATGCTCAATAAGTAGAATTGAAACGCGGCTGCTTCTTTAAAATTTCCAGTTTTTGCTCATGTCTATGGCGTGCACCACTGTTGTTCATTATATTCTACGTTGTTTTCTACTGTATTACCTTATCGCTTTTATTTTGATGAATTGTGTCGTTTCTCCATTATTTGTGTCACTCACATGTATACTTGTACGCGAACAAGAAATCATTGTTCATGCTCTTCTGCTAGGCTCTCGGCTGAGAGCGGCAGGATTGTAAAATAAATAAATAAAAGAAAGACAAAAAGCAAGCAGCACAGGCAGGTCGACGAACGCTGACGAGTACTTTGATAACACAGTAGTCTAATCTGGACTCGATTTTTTGCGGGCTAAGCTCAACGCAACACGGCGAACCCACTATAAATGTGCCTGTCGTGCTTGTATGGAACTTTTCACAGTGACAGTTTTTCTCAGCAAGTATTCAATCCTAAGATCGCGGTCTTGCTTAACGGCCAATAGAGCAACGAAATAGGCGTGTGTACGGTGTCGCCAGCAATGGATCGGCCGTGATTGATCCAGCCGCAGTTATGAATGGTGTGAAACAAAAAAGCAAATTGTGAAGAGTAAGTATAATTAGCAGGATGTATGCAGTGAGGGTGGGAGTATGAAGAGTCTGCACAAGCTTCCACTCACACACATTCGATCAGAAACAGAAGATCCAGTGCAGAGCGAATAAAGGCACTGTACTCCTGTCGCGCTTTTTCTATGCGCTGTGTACAATCGGAATATAACGATCTAGAAAGCCATTCAAGACAAATGCCTTCATAACGAGTCGTCACTAACCTCCAATGCTTACCATAGGTGCAGCCAGCACACAGTTACGATTCGACGAGCTTTCGGAGCTTCGTTGCTACCCGAAGCTCCGCAAATGTTGTCTCAGCGAGTTTGAGTCAACGCCAAGCAATAATTTTTCGCATCATGTGATTGCAGCACCGAAATTAAAGTACTCTAGAAAGAAAACAGCAGCCGTTGGCCCACATGCCATTGCGCAACTGCGCAATCGCACAATCCAACATGGCGACGATATTGCATAGATCATAGACTGCACTGCGTACGCAAGATGGCAGCACCCCGGTAAAATGGTGTAAGGTGCTCAGCGTTACCTGTACATGCCATGGCAGCGTAACAATTTCGGTTGGCGATCTCGTGGCCAGTTTCCACCCGCTGTATATTTCGGTGCAACAAAACAATGGTATAAAAGGCAGAAGGCATGCCGGTAAGATTTATAACAAATATCCAGCTGCACAATTTTCCGGGCCCTAGAACACTCGATGGAGAATTTCGTGGCCCAACATTATTGAGGTCAACAAGTCGCTTTACCACACCAACTGCAATTATTTTAAACTGACATCCGCCAATTGCAGTTTGAAGTCTCGTAAGTATTTTACCTCTACGCGTACATGCCAGTCTTTCCTTGAGGGAGACAACAGCTCATCATCCACGGTGTTGGCGTAAAAAATAGGCTTGGCAAAAGCAATGCCAGGGGAATTTCCATTAACCATTTTTGTGTCCCATAGCTGGAAGTCCACTGCACTAGCCATTAAAACGTCGCAAATGAATACTTGATTTTCTTCCGGCCCGTGCTCGTTAGTACAGCGCTCGGGTTGTTCCGCAGCGCAGCACAAGAGCACAGGTTCTATTTCCGACTGCGGAGGCAACAATATTTCTGATGCAGGTGAAATGCAGTAGCGCCATTCAGGTTTCACTGCACATTAAAGAACTCCAGTTGGCCAAAGTTGACCATGTTTTCTGCACGGCGGGCATCATCTCACACCATTGGTGCATTACACTGCTCAAGCAATGTCTCAACGTACGCATAGGCACTTTGGCCCAAATCTGGGAGCATGCGTGCTGCGGCCAACCTTTTATATTTAAGAGTTGGTAGAGTTAACTATGCTCTCAGCATTATTTGTGCGGATGAACGAAAAAACTTTGCGGTGAACGCATTTCGATAACGAGCTCTGAAGGATCGCAGGGCAGCATCGTCGCTGTTGTTCCACCCATTCATGTAGTTCAGCAAGTAAAGCACGCAGTCGCTCAAAATTATTTGGTGTCAACAGCAGATTTAAATGTTCTGTGGCTTGCCGTGCTTAACAAGCGCACGTACACGCCGCGGCACCAACGATCGTGCAACACCTGCACGACGACCACCGCAGCTCAGCGCAGTGGTGGAACAGGCAACTGGCTTCTTATAGCAGCTTTTGTAGCAGAAGAAATTTGCAGTTTGTAGCAGCAATTTCAAGTTTTGTAGCAGGAAAAATGACATTTTGCAGCAGATATTTGTGCTTTTGTAGCAGAAAAAAAAACTGTTACGTAGCAAAATTTCATGTCTCGAAACACTTAAATAAAGAAGGCTTGTTTTATCTCTGGGACAGCCCATTTGCTCAGGTGTTTATGATGACCATAGTCATGAAAAACAAGCTTCAAGCCCAAACTCAGTCTAAAGTGCTGTTCTTTCCTTGAAAAGCCCCAAAATAAGCAACGAGGAGATTTTGCTAAAAACAAAGCCGTTTTTATTCAGAGGGAAGACATAACAAGATATGCAACAAAGCTATAAAAAATACCATTCTTAAAACTGCAAATTTAAGGTACTATTTCTTCCCTTTCCTTGATGACTCCAGCTCGGACAGCGCCGCTGCGAGCTTTTCCTGTCCATTCTTCAGAAGGGCTTGCAACATCTGCAAAATTTTTAGATTGACGCCTTTTGCAAAAAACAGCTCAGCATTGGTGATCATATTCCTGGCCAGCCTGATATTTTCTTCCAGTACCGTCTCTTCATTCTGACCTCTTTTCTGGGCGTCCTTGTCCAGTACATCAGCCTTCTTCTGCTGCATCTGCAGCTGTAACTTCCGCGATCCTTTCACCGCTCTGATTAATCGTTGTCATAGGAATGGCTGCTGGATTTCGGCCGAAACACTGGGAATATATCATTGCAGACCTAAGCCCAATTACACTTTGTATTGAAAAGGACGATCAGTCTCTCGGCTCTCACCGATTTTCACTGAAGCCCCTCTCCAAATGAGCATCGCTGTGCGAGAGGCACAGAAGTGCTTTTACGAGTGCCGCCAATAAGAGATATTTGAGCCCCATCCTCTTGTATGAGTTCGAAAAATTTTTGCCAGAAGTCATCAAGTCATTCGGATTGTCTGGCTAATAACTTCTGAGACACAAAGACTAAACTCATCTATCAGGGCGGAGACCTCATGAGCTGCGATGACTTCAAAACTTCCGTCAGCGATGACCAGCAGGGATGAAGATGGACACTTTCTTCGTGCCCTTTTCTTCCAATCAGCACGGGTACTGAACACTGTTGCAGACAGATGCCGGATTTCGCGACAGTGAATTTCAGTTTTGCTCTCGGCAGAGTTATTCAGCGGCGTTTCGGCACACACACGGCGCAAAAGTAGGCAAGAAATCGATTTTGTAGCAGCATGTAGCAGGATTTCTGATTTAGTGCAGTTTGGCGCAATTGGCACAGCAGTTCCACCACTGTCAGCGACTCGAGAGGCCCCCATAGTGTGGCACCATCTGTTTACGTTCGAGAGAAGCACAAGGAGCAGCGAACAAAATCTGGTCGCGCCGCCAGGCGCAGTGTCAGCACCTGAATATATTCTTACACCGAGGACCGAACACATACGTCGACTTTACGGGTACACATATAGGTAGACTCAGATTATAAGTCAACCCCCCCCCCTGGAAGGTCAATTTTCGAGAAAAACGTCAACTTATAATTGGCAATATACAGTAATTTTTTCTTATTGGCTCTCACTGCAGACATGACAGAAGTTGTGCGGTGCCACGGTTTTTGCTTCTGTAGCAAGTGACTCCTCTGGCTGCCAGCGAAAGCTGCAACGACCTTGAAAAGCAGTATACAACAGTGCTATTACACTGAATTCGCATGTGCACACCCGACACCAAATGTTCATGGGCTGTAAAGTCTAATTTTTTACTGCTGCAATTGTAACTTTGTCACCAGCTGATTAAACATGGCACACTGCTAGTTTCTTTAAGCATTTTTAAAACTATGTGCAGAGAATAAAGTTGAAGTTCTCGGGAGGTACGGAAACTAGCGCCAGGACAAAGATTACCCTTCTGTAATGACTAGCTGCCTGTCTTCACAGCAAATAACTCTTGTAAGGCAAGAGTGAAAACTTAAATACAGCCATATCTATGCTCTGGTGTCATAATGTGGACAAGTATTGAGGTAACTTTCATACTAGCGACACTACAGCACCTCTACCACTCAAGACAGTTGAAAATTAAGATATGTAAGGAGAATTCAATGAAGCTGCCTTGCAACACTCAATAGCATTAAAAACACCATTAAAACTCATATCTTTATTTTTAGCCTAGGGGGATCCAAACAGCCTTCAAAAGGCATTGAGGAACCATGTGTGCGTTGGGATCCACCCCTTCCTGCCTCAGGTGCATGTACCATACAGATGAAACAGTCCACAATACAAGCCCAAATTCAATTAATACTGGCAGGCTGTATAGTGAAACAGCCTGCAATAACAGTGTGATTAGTCCCAAGATGACGTGGTTAAAGGAGAGGTAAGCATTTAGGTACACGTGGATTTATGTACTTGGGTAACCGAACAGTAACCCCAAGAAACTTGAGGGCTCTACAGAACCCAGTTCGAGAACTGTTTTGAACATATGTTCTCCACGAAAGCTGAACCATCCTGCACGAACAACAAGACCACCAGAACTGAGACTTGACAGCCACACTTTGGTTTGTAGACAAGACTGCAATGCCCCTTCTATTTCAGGGCGAATGCCCAGTGCGAGATAATTTTTTTCTGGCTTCTTATTCCATGAACTTTTGATGCCGGGTGTATACAACGCAGCTAATTAAGGTCAGCACTCACCTTTCGGCACTTCGTGATGTGTATCTGTAATCTTCCCTTTCTCACTCGGTGTGCTGGATTGAAAGGGCATGTGACTAGAGGGTCACGCCGCTCCGTATATGTGGCCATGGTTTCGCGTAGCACGCTGCAAACAGAAATAGCGCCCTCTACTTCAGACTCCAGTGGAAGCACATGACGGCTAGTAAAGTAGCCACAAAGCATGGTGTAATTCAAACTGACTGGTTTAGTTTGGTTTATAGGGCTTAATGTACCAAAGCAACTCTGCCTAAGAGGGACGCCATAGTGGAGGGCTCAAGATAATTTCAACCACCTGGGGTTCTTTAACAAGCACTGACATCGCACAGTACACGGGCCTCTAGCATTTTGCCTCCATCGAAATGCAACCACTGCAGCTGGGATCAAATCCACGTCTTTCGGGTCAGTAGCAAAGCACCATAACTACTGAGCCACCGTGGCGGCTTAATTCAAACTAATTGTAGCTTCAGAATGCTTTTAACAAAAAAGACATTTGCGCATTTTTTTTTCATTATCGACACACACATCAGTTCCAATACTCGATCACGTCAAGCTTGCCTGAAAAAAAGCAATTGTAGTCCATCTCGTCATCAAGAGCAGGTGCAAATGTGAAATACTTACGCCTACTCTGCTCATGAAAAGAGCTTACAACATGACAATGTATACACAGGAAAGCCTAAGGAATGTAGTCGCTCTGGCTAGTGACTTCATGCAGTTGTAAATTTAGTTTGTCTGACATTTTTGTCGGAAGCTGAAAGCACTATTATGCTAACGACAGCATTATCACGCACTTGCTAAATGTCACAAGGAATGATAGCTAGAAATTATAGCTGCCTGAATAATGGGGAAAAGAAATAATCTTTAACACGTAGTCATCCAACGTATTACACATTTTACAAATGAAAGAAAATGGTCGGAGGTAGCAGAGGAAAGTTAAATATTGATTCGCACTGCAACAGGACCAAAAATATGCTCAAATAAAGAGGGATACACGAGATGCTGCGGCAGTGGAAGCAATTTGCTCAAATAAACCACAAGTTCAATGAAACAACCTCAAGTTAGCTAGATTCCACAAAACAAACTAACCTCATCAGCAGCACAAGGCAGTGCACCATGCAGATAAACAGGAGTGAAAAAGCTGAATCATGTGCACCAGATAAAATAATTTGTTACCGCAGCAGCAGCGGCAGAGACATGAATTGGGCAACAAAAACATTAGAAAGTGTAAACAGTAATGACAATCACTACACAACCACTTATTCTTCTGCACGCAAAGTGCTTATAATAATTTGGGTAGCACCAAACAAGCCGCATAATTATACCGCGTACAGGCGTGCTAAACACATTCTAAATTGCAAATTGTTCTGGTGTTTGCCAGCAGTGAGAACAAGCGTGGCAAGCTTAGCACAAGAACACTGAATCGTAAGGCATTTGCTATGGCTCATTTGGAGTCAAAGATGAAGGACAACAACTAGTGTTGGCATGGTTGACCATTTCTGTAACCCAATGTGGTGCACCTACGATACAACAATGAACGCCCGCTCCTGCTGAGTCTGAAGTCACACTTTAGTGTGGAATCGGTTTTTGAAACAAATCATGACACACACAAGTGACATCACCAGGTGAAAATTCTGCACAATGTGCGACACATGATAGGCGGGCACTTTTTAGGAACGAGTAAATAATGGTATACCCTATAAATGTAAGAACTGCCACAAGCAGTCCAGTAGAAATAAATGCCTACTAGCCCGAAACTAGTAACAAACACAGAGATGCCATCGACGTTTGCCCGTTGAAGGCGCTATGCTGGGCGCCCCCGACTCAAGAATCGGACACGCCGCGCAGCGCGAACCTGACGAGTTGGTCCGCGTTGGTCGTGCATGCTTCGGGTCTAGTGCGAGGAAAACAGACGCGTTCAATGCGCGTCGTGGTTGCGAGAAACCATGCAAGCGAGAACAGACATACCGCGCAACGGAAAGCAAGTTCTGTCAGCCCTGCCGCCTCTCACGGTTCAATGCAAGCTACTTATAAGAGGGACATCGAAGCTCTCAATAGGGCTTTTCGCTAACAGCGAATAACAGCGCACGAGAACAAACGCAGGAACTTGCCAGACAAGCAGAGGAAGAAGTGTTTTTCTCTTCCGCTATTCTTCATTACCCAAGTAGCCATCCAACAAGCCCAAAACGCGGCAGTACGGAATCCTAAAATAAGGGTCATTCAAACCTTAGTGCCGTAGAATTACTTCACAGGCAGAGCGGCAAAAAGCGTTCCATCACCAGCACCAATTCCGGCAGCTGAAATGGGGCACTGCCAACGTGACAAGCGGCAAGAAGCGGCAAAAATAAAAACGGGAGCTACCACTTACGGTGACAGCGACTTTCCACTGCAAAATGCGACCAGCTTGCACAGACTAGAGACTAGAGTCACTAAAAATAAAGACTTTAACGCAGACCACTCGCACCTACCAAATCCCGGCAGTGACTGCTGGCTACCCTAGAGTATTGGAACGCAGCCGAAAACTAGCCCGACTGCAGAATGAAACCTTAGTTTGTTATTTGAAAGTTAGCTATCAAGAGTAATAAATACATTCGACCATTTATTATAATGTATATAATATTCAATAATGTTTCAAATATGTTATCGTCAAACTTTTAATGTTGTGGTGTTACCAGTCTCTACTGCAACAGCATTTCGCGGTCAATCCAATCCAGCTCCATTTCTCCACCATTATATCGTAAACTTCGCTGCGATATTCATGGTACTGTCGGTTTAGAGAGTGTTTGGCGACGATGAGTTTTTTAAACTATCGTAGTACAGGTAGCCTCGTCTCCGAAGCGGTTTTGTAATGTTTCTGTAAGGTTAGAACCTTAAAAATGTGGTTAGCGTAGGCAAATAACGTAGTTACTTTGTGCTGATTGGCATGGCTGTCAAGGAGGTCAGGGAAACCCAATCAAGTAAGTTGTGTTTCTAGTTTGGTTTGGCGCCTTTTCATACTTTCTTAATCTCTTCGTAATAGTTACGAATATGGGGTTATTACATGGTTGACGTGTATGTCTACTGAAGCACAGCGTGGCGTTATCTTTGAGATGTGATGATATTTTTCTGTTGAGCTTATCCGACGGTAAGTGGGCGTTTCAGCGTTTGTTTTGATCGTTTCTTCTCATTTCTTTACAGAATTCTCGGAGCTTTTGAGCGCTTGATTGTTCCTAACATATGTCTGCTAGACCATTTAAACTGAGAGGTTTGAAACGTACTTTCGCTATTATAGATCTCTGTTGTAGGATTCTCATCCAGTTTCACTTAGCGCTGTCACCCTTCACATTCATTCCGTCGGCTGGCTCTCATGTAAAACAGAGTAATGCTAGTAGAAGCACGGCTGCTTCAACCTGATCATGGTAGTCCGGTTTCTGGTGCAGTGCTAGGCATGTTGCGGTGCAAAGTTTTTAGTGCGAAAGCGCTTCTGGCCACACTTCACGGTTTTCAGCGGTGTCTTTGTAAAGCCTCCGAGTAACTGACTCACTGGGCCAGTGGACACCTCAATCGGGCTGTGAGCAGGTAGTGGCGCCCACCCACAAATTGAGGAAGTTATGCGCCTTTCCTTTTCTCAGAACTAGCGGAAGGTTTAGACTCCGTTCATTTTGGGGAAAGGAAAAGCGCGTAACTAGGTCCCTGGGTCAGTGGACACCTCAACCGCGTTTTGAGGTATGTGGCGTCCACCTGCAAAAAACTGTGCTTTCGTACAATATTTTGTGTTTAGCAATGCTAAAACGCCAGCCATTTTTTCGTTCTTGGTGCTGATTTTTCTTGTGGCTCTCATCTGTTTGAGCACCTTACATTTTGTTGCTATGTACTCTCTCCTTCAAAAATATTTTATCTGCTTTGGGAGTGTGCATATTTGGGGCCCTCATTCTGAACACAACAAAGCCAAACAAACCACAAGTTGTGCTCCGTGAAACTTGTCATGGGCCTAGCTTGCACATCTTTTAGCGGAATGTTATATGGGCATATGTTATTAAAAAATAAGTTTATTGCATGTTTCATTTTAGTTTTGCATATAGTGCAGTTTTTCTAATGCTTCTGCTTGATATTTTTCTTTTGCTGAATATAACAATTCCTTCCAGTAAAATCAGTCATCTCAGGTGTGCATTTTTGATCCGAGCTGAGTAGTAGCTTTTGCTTCTTTTTTGAGGGAGTCTGTACCGTGTACACATATGCGCACAGGCACCAGAAATGCTAACTTTAACATATGGCAACTGTGTGTGAGATTTTAATTCCACGAAAGCCCATTAGCTTTACATTGCAAGTGCCTGTGTGGCAGTAGAACCTGCAGAGTTCACCATGTCATGCCCCCCTCGATTTTTTTTTTTTTAATGAGAGCAGATGCATGGCACATTTTGCAAGGTACTTATCTACTTTTCTTGGAAATGGGATCTACTCCAAAAATGTACTAATTGTTGTGCTATTACAAGTGGCTGAGTTATTTGCTTTTATCAAAAACTTTCACGAATGAAGCTTCATAATTACACTTCCATAAAAAAAAAAAGCAGATCGAACCTCTCTGCAGCTTTAACAAGCCTGCATGAGGCTAGAATGAAGTGTCAGTGCCTCCATTGTTTCAGTGCATATTATGCAATCGTGCCTTGATGTTGAAATCATTTGTGGCTTGTTAACATGCTCTGTATTTTCAAAAGTCACTAAAACTGCAATTTATACTTATAAACTGAGAATGTCAACATCATATCTGTGCATAATGCCACAAAATGCAACTTTGATAAGACAGGAGATGAAAAGAAAGGGAAATGCAACACATAATTCACAAGGGTAGAAACTTGGGCGAGTCGGTAATGGTGATTTATAGTATGTGAGGGTAGCGCAAAACGGGACAAGGGAGGTGTGCATCTTCCTTTGTCCCTTGTCCCGTTTTGCGCTACCCTCACATACTATGGAGCAACACGTAAGCTGTTTCACAACTACTATTTTTATTCATATGAATAAAAGTAAAAAAAGATGTGTATAGGAAAACATATCGCATGATTTGTTAAAGAAGGAAAAAAAAAAGTGCAATTTGTGACTACCATGTGTGCCACAAAACACTCATGTTGAAATCATACATGTCCAATTATCGTCTTGCTTTCAGGAACACCAGCTGTTGGACTATCATGCATATAATGGGGACACAGCTTGGATTTGGCAGATTTTGTGGAAGGCATAAAAATCGCCTCCCTTCCTAACTGTAAAGTGGCTAGCCCTGAAATTCAGCAAAGCTTTGTCTGTAAAAGTGGAAACAAACCTAATGTACGTCACCAGGCAGGAACTGAAAGTTGGTCTAAAAATCAAGAATCACCTTCACCTGGTAAATTCTCACTAAACCAGACTCACATACCAATTGTCAATTTTTTCATCCTTTTTTTTTTGTCTGACATGCGAACATATTCATGTTGTAAATGCTTTCCCATGTTCTGTGTGCTTAGCTCTTGTGCTGCTTTTGTTTTAATTTGTTGTTGAAAACTGTGCGTAATCCTAATGAAATTGACATGCGTTTTGTATTCCCTATTTTGTTCAGGTGTCATGACATCATAAATATATGCTAAAAGCTCTGTGTCAAGTAACCTCTCATTCAGAGTAGGCTCGTGTTGGAGCCAGGTAGAATGTGTAGGTTGTTGTGGAAATCTCAGTGGCATTCCCAAAATAATTAGGTTAACCAGTCATTTACTGACACTACACATACTGAAGCCATGTCAGTAATTGTTTCAGTTTGTACTGTTGACACTGTGATGTGACATAGCACTTCTTGTTTTTCACTGTGCCATCAGAATGGGATAGCCCCTTGCCGAAGGGGGAAGGGAAGCGTCCGCCCATCATCTTGCAGCAAAGTGTCACAATGCTGGCCTACATGGACAAAGACAACCGCTCGGTGGCACAAGGCACAGATAAGAAGCTGGAAGGCTCTTTCCTGGACTCCTTCGTTCCTGGCCACTCAAGGGACCTACCCATTCTAATTGGAGCTGCTATGGGTCAGCCTTGGACATCTTTTTTTTTTTACTTGTTTGAAGCTAACAGCATTGTATTTTTAAGGCTTGTGGGGTTGCTTTTAATGCAGCAATGCATTTTAGATTTTACGAGCCAAATTTTCACCAAATGTTGCATTTGCATTTCGTGGCAACAATGCACTTTGTGCGTCCAACCTGGATGACTGGAAAACTATCCTGGGTAATATTGAGGTCACCTGATAATGACCATCCATATCCTTGAAAGCATACCGTATGCTTTCCTTTACCATTCGAAGAAGATGGAATTGATAAAATACAGGGGGCTTCTGTGGGTGGTTGGCTGGAATGTATTTCTGCAACAGTTGCATCCTTTATTTTGCGTGTGTACCTGCTATTTATTTTACTAAACGCAATCTCGCTGAACTAAATTCCTGGGTTAGGTGTAGGTTATCACCAGTGATATTTTGCAAATAGAATAGTTTTGGTACTTGAAAAAGGTGTCTATAATTTGATTAGTCCACATAAGACTTGATTGTACCTTTACTTTGCAATTAGTTTTTTATTTCAGCAATGGGCTATACCGAAATGCATTCAGTGGTCTTGATGAATACCTTTTACTGTAACACTGTCATGTAATTTCTACATTACTGAAATGTAGAAATTACATGCATGGCTGGGTAGAGTTCAGTAATACATCATGTCTTCCTTTGTCCTAATTTCAAATCACGCTTTATTACTCAATGGATTACCAACTCATCCAAGCTTCAGTTTTATTGGGTAGAGTTTAAGCTTGTTAATGGGTACCTTATGCGACGAGGACAAATTTATGAATGTGAATGCGTTTATCAGATAAGGTAACTGTAGCAGGAATTCTTTTTATTGATTTTTTATTTCATGTGATTTCATCGAGAAATATGGATGTTATACATTTTTCCTTAATGTTTGCTTGGTGATGACTAGTTTGTTCTCAGCTCTGTGAAAAGCTTTATTTTGCTCTCACTTTCAGCGCTGTCACAGAACAGGCTGAGAACAGTAAGGCCTAACTTTCCATTAGGAGTCCTAGCAGAGCTGCCTTATATGTAGTGCTGTTGTTTGAGGTGTTGGAATAACTTTTTTTATTCCACTGTCATTGGCCTGTATTGATAACAGGAGAACCCACCCCTATGTCATCACATCATACAAGAAGCACTTATATGAGAAAGTTGTCAAAAAAACTGTGATTGTTATCAGAAGTATTTTTTACCTTCGCTTTGTGGTAATCTCATTGGCTGCCCTATTTCTTTCTCCATAGCTAAATTCTTCGCAACACATTACTATGGATGTATGTGGGTAGCCAGTGTTTTCTCTAAGTGCGTCTGCTTACACCCACTCATAGTTATGAAGAGGTGACTCATAAAGTGAGCAGCATGTGGGAAGAGCATAGAAAAAGAACCTAGCTGCACAAAACTTGAAGTGACTGAATTAAATTGAATTTATCATGAGACATGCATGTCTTTTGTGCACCCCGTGGTAACATCTTCACCGTAGCACAATGTGTTGTAGGGTTTAATTAACTGGTAGGCAATTCCATAGTACTAATTTAACAAATGTGTCGGCCTGTGAATTGGAAAACCAATGAACCAGCTTATGTCACGTATAGGTTGCTTGAGTCATTGTTTATGTTGAATAGCTGTAAGGTCCACTTGAAAATTGTTGCGTAAATTTGTAGGGGCATTTGTAAACCAATATTGAACACCATTTAACACTAAATATTGTATATCAGATGACAGCGTGCTGTGTCGGGTAAGATTGGCTTTTCCTGAGCGCATGTATCGCCTGGTTACAGCTACAAAGGTACAATGAAACCTTCTTGTTGGTTTTACTTTTTGTTTCGATGCCGCAAAACAGATCTAGGGACTCAGAGGTGAGACCACAAAGCCGCTGTGATAAGTTAATACACAAGCCTGAATGAAAGCAGAGTTATCTTCAGAAGATATCTCAACTGCACTGGCTGCATGATAATAAGCTGATCTTCAGCACCTATTGCTACGGAAAAGTAGCTAAAATGTCTGATGCACGTTAGAAGGGGAGCAAGAACAGAAAAAGCGGTTGTTGTCGAAGGAGCAGGGATTACAAAATATAAGATTGTGAGGGGAACTTCACTGTGATGTTTTTTCACAGGCTTAAATGCTTTGATGGCACTGCCCATCCTTAGCACAGCTGGAAAGAATGCTTGCCACTCCTGCATTTGAAGTGATAGACCAACTGCTGCCTTGTATTGCATGTGAGTCATACCCACACCATAGCTAGGCAGGCGAGTTGGTGATACATATTCAAAAAGAACAGTGCAAAAAACGGAGACGAAGGGTAGAAAAACACAGAACAAGCGCTGTCCTGTGTTTTTCGCTGTCCTGTGTTTTTATGCCCGTTGTCCCCGTTTTTCGCGCTGTTATTTTTGAATACCCACACCACCTTGTTTTTGTTCATCTAGTTATCCAGATACCTCACAGGCTCTAACTAGAGTATTCTGTGAGGGGGGGTTACATAAGAAACTAGGGTAAGGATACAGTACCGTTATACAGTAGTAAATGAAACAACCACTTTGTATGTTACCTTGATGTACTGTGATCTGTGCTATCGTTCAGGTCCTGTGCAAGCTTCAAGTGCTGAATAGCACACATTACATGGCTTCACAGGAGCACTTCGTGTAGCAAGCTTGTTTATGTATGCAGAAAAGAATTCATCATGCTTTATATGACCTGCCTTGTCATCACACATTGGCATTCTGCACATTGTCATCATAGCTTGCATTACAGGAACAGGTGCAAAAAAACATTGCACTGTCTGGATGACTATTATGCATGCACTTTGCTTGCAGTGTTCCATCTTCCATTGAACATGGTTTTGTTATGAGGATCAGCACCATCCTCTCTGTGGCTCTAATAGAGAATAACCAAACACATGCAGTGGTTGCAGTTATGCTTTAGACAGTTTTTTTATGGTTAAAATATTGATACATCATGGCAGTCTACAAGTTCAGTCAATTTTTATAGAGATACATGTGCATTTTTTTTAGGATTGTGTCAGCTGTATCTGAATCCTAAAATTGCTGAGTGCCAACTCCATAACTGGGGAGCATGTCTTAGATATGGGCTTCCGGCGGTTTTGCTCAGAGGAGCTTGTCTAAAGACTCGTCTTGTTTTTCTTTAATGTGCAAAGCTCCCCATGTCATCTAACTGCTTTTAACTATGTCTAAATAACTCTAGTGTTTATTATTTTCAATTTGTAATAGGTGTACTATTGTCTCTCTCAGGTATATTTGGAGTCGGCTTTCTTTTGGCCAGCGAGGGGCGCTCGTTGCGGGGTTGACTTATATGTGGTAGTGTGCCGTACACATTGCAAGTTGTGACCTTTATGGTGCGCTTTAGGGCATGTTCATGAAATCTCCATGTAATTTGCGCAACCCCTTTTTGAAGCCTTCATTTTAGGAAAAAGAAAGTGTGCAGATTAAGTGAGTAAATACAGTACTTGATTATGAATACGTTATGAACATTCGACTAAAATGGTTGCATGGTGCCTTCATAGTATGTTACGAACCATCAGTCAAAAGATTTGGGGTGCAGTTTAAAATGATGCTATCGATGAAAAGGTTATGTAGGATATTAAAAGGAGGTATGTATAAACGTGGTGATATTGCTCAATAAGCCCGCTTTCTTTTAATCTGCTATTTTATTGTTCTGTGGTGCAAGTGATGATAAATTAATTTCATTTGGTGTTGCATGTTTGATGACAGGTGCTGTGGGGCTCATTGTGATAATCCTCACCGTAGTGGTGGTCTGGCACTGCTGCACAAGAAAGACGAATAATGATAAAGCTTACGGTAAGTGTGATGAAGAAAGCATTTTGTCTGAGTGAATATGAAACTAAATAAAATTAAAAAAAAACATAAACCAGTGAAATGTGCTAATATCTTAGAAATTTTGTTTTATGTTTTGAGGGGGCATTGAGGATAATTCCTTGGCCATTTGTTTCAAGAAACTTGAGTGCAGGATCTTAAGACCTTGTTTACTGCATTTCTTGCACGCTTAGTAGCATTTTTTCATGGGAAAGGCAGTTTCAGTTAGGCTGTTTGTATTTTCCGTGCTTTCAGTGCAACTATTGGCTTCATTTGTTACATCATTATGCAAACCTTGATGTGGGGTTTTCTGGCAGTGTATATATTTTGACATAACCTGTTTTCTTTGCTTGGCCATGTTGGCTTAGCTAATGACATGTTACTGTAGTTCATCTAGTAGTTCACGTGAGCACTAGTTGGGTTGTTGTTTGTTTTATAGGTAAATGAAGCCATGAAATATGACTCGGCAGTCTTATAGCATTTATTACAATTTATTGTACAAAATGATGCTCGCCACACTGGCGCAATGGCTTTGGCGTTTGGCTGCTGATTCCAGAATCACAGTATTGAACCCGTCTGCGGTGGCTGCATTTCAGTGGAGGCAGGGCATTAAACCACACATACCACTATTGCACACAATAGTTCTATAATCCAAATAGACTGTAATGTTCCTTAAAAATGATATTCCACATGCTGTGAATGTCATGAAAAGGTGTGAAAATGTTGGCAGGATGCTGAAATTATTCAAAAAAGAGCAGCATCATGAGTAGGGACTGTTGTGAGATGTCATTTGTTGATGTGGTAGCACCAGTAAAGGGCTATTGTTAAACAGCACAGTGCACTTGTGCCTTGCCTGGCCACCAGGCCCTCTACTCTGTTATGCGTTGTCTCAGACATGCTGTATAGCACATGGTTCAAATGTGCAAATTCCAAAACATGCCACAAAAGTGTGTGCTTGGTCAAGCATGTTAACTGAACTACATCAGTGAATTAGTGTGCCATTTGGGCAGCTTTGACACGGAACAGGATATAAGAAGCGAGTCATGAGTGCATGCTGGGCTTTTGGTGCTGCCGAATTCACTCAGCACAGATGGAACAGTGCATTTTGCACAGCACCGCTTTGGAACTTTCACAAGTATTGCTTAAAGCGCTTCCTTTTGGTATTCATCTTACCTGTCTTGTATTTACATGTTTGTCCCATAGTACATTTTTGTTCAGCGCCATCAAGGTTAGTTTTGCCCAAGTATAAACCAATGTTTGTTGTTCCGCCATGGTTCTGATCCCTTGCCGCATTTGCGGCTTGTGGATCATTTCAAGCTAAACCTTTCCTGCAGTTTGTTGGAACCTCCTGCGAAATCATAGCATTTGAGCCCAGTACAATGCCTACCGCTATAATAAAATTGTTGCCACAATGAAAAAATTAATTTTTAAAGACCAACAAAAATTTCTCCAGTAAAACTTATGCTACAATTTTTTTTTTTTTCACTGTTCTGACTCACTCAAGTTTTCTTGAAACAGAACTAAACTTCCATGATTATTTACACCAGAATATCTTGAAGAGTAGATGACGGTATTTATAAATACGCTCAGTTTTACATAGGTGACCAAAATTTAATATTGTGTAAAAGGATATGGGGACTGCTGTTGAACCAGAATGAGACAGCTAACTGGGGAAGTTTACAAGGGGGCAAACTGAAAGAAAAGGGGTTTTCAGAAATCCCTCACCGCTCTTGCACTCAACCTTTCATTTGCTGGCTGCTGACCCAAAAGACACAGGTTCGATCCTGGCCGCAGCAGTCGAATTTCAATGGAGGCGAAATTCTAGAGGCCGTGTACTGTGTGATGTCAGTACACGTTAAAGAACCACAGGTTGTCGAAATTTCCGTAGCCCCTTCACAACAGAATCCCTCGTGACCTGAGTCACTTTGGGATGTTAAACCCCCGTAAACCATTAAAAAAAATAATTATTGCTGTTGCGACCTTTAGCCTTTCTGTAGATGTAGATAACAGGGTGCAATGATGCAGCATCATTGGCATGCTTCCTGCCTCTACCTTTTGCCCATTTTAAGGCCTAAATGATGCATGGAATGAAATTTTTTACACTTCACACTTGGCAAGTCTCTTTTGGTTGTGATAGCAGAACAGTTCAACCAACTCAAAATGGCAATAGGCTGCAAGCAGTTCATGTCACTGGCCAGCCAGAAGTCATTTTGATCATGTGCTTTGAAGAACCAGTAGCAGTGTATGTTTTGTGTATTTTTTTAGGTCCGAAAGTCTAAGAATAGGAAAAGCCAGAATTGTTATCCTCCAAACCAGACTGAAATGGTGCTGATAGAGCACACTTTTCTTAAACAGTGTGCAGTACTAGGACTAAGTCTCGATTCTCCGCGACATTTTGAGGCCCATGATAAAAGCCTTAACCAAGGGTTGTTCATTCATTGTATTTTGTCCTTTGCGGCAGTGTCATCATGTGATACTGGAAAGAATAGGCACAAAGTGCAAAAGATTAGTTAGTTGTTTCGAGCCTTTTTCTGTTCGCTCTAGACATGGTGTGCTCCAGTGCCACAGTGTCGTCAGTGTCTTCCTAGTGAGCTTGGATTCAATAGCCGTCTAGCTTATCTAGCCAGACCACAAAATCGTCTGGCTTTAGATGACGCTGTGCTGGTGACGATGGGGATAATTGCCTAATGGCACATGGCTGATAACTGGCAGTTTGGCAGTTTGTGAGCTCCGTTCATACTATTGCTGCAAAACTCGATTGCTTCGAAAGTACAGCATTTGCGTGACCAAATTGTCTGGCTCTAGATGACTACTGATGCATGAGTATCAACTGATGACACAACCTTGACTTCAGTGACAGCTCAACGTCTTGTGAACATCGTTCCCACCGCTGCAGAGAAATATATGACAAAAAAGTGTCAATTATGGAAAGAATAAACATTCCAGAAACATGTGCTCGAACAACTCGAAGCTTCCCTTTTTTTTTTAAAGAAAATATCATTATCATTGAATAATGTAGGTCTTCTTCCTTTGGAGTTGCATTGTTAACCTTTCTTTCCTCTTCACTTTGCAGTTGTGGAAAACTTGAGCCGCAGCAGCAGCATAACAAGACCACCAGCTGCAAGCATGGTGCAAAGGTAGGGATCACCACTAAATATGAAGTCCTCTTGATTAATTTCTTTGATGATACCACTGATTCTTTCAGGTGTTGCGTCACAGAAGCCTAGTCCCAACTGCACTGTCTAGATGTCTGTGTGCTATGTTCCCACTTCCTGTATCATTATGCGTTGTTTGTGCTGCAAATTTAAATGCAAGAAACCATTTAAGAATTGGAGTGGCATGTTAAAAACAGCTGAAAAAACAAATAAACAAATAATGTTATTACTTATGCACACCACTCTGCTGCCGTGACGTCCAGTGCTGCGATGTGCTTCATTGCCGATGTGCGCATGCAAGGTCGAATAACTCCGCTGAGATCTCTTGTAGGTAGGCCGAGCAGCACCAAGTAGCAACATTTATTATTGACACTGCTGTATGCATACCTAATTACAGTGCATATTTCAAGCACATTCAGGCGTACAGCTGTTTGTGTTTATATGATGGGCGCCCAAAAAGTAAGGACCCTTAATTTTTTTCTTATTCTGAGAAAATGACATTGTTATAAAGTCTTCCAAGTTGACAAAATGACTCCTCCCATATATGTATGTGGGTGCATTTTTGCCACATTTGCACAGATGGCACCATTATGCAAGTGCACGAATAGTATGGCGTTGGTGTCTTGCACATATTATGAGGGGCACACTGCGATTGAATTCTTAAGGACTGAAAATGAAACTTTGCGTCACATTAACAAATGTTTGTGCACTGTGCATGGAAGGTCGGCAATTGACAGGAGCACCGTCAGAGTGTGTATTATGAGAATAAAAACCTCAGAATGGAGATAAAATATGCAGCGGTATATTTTTCTGCATCACAGCAACACTCACCATTATCCCAACCTTAAAACAAAAGGGTCTTTGTCAAATTTGGCTGAACTGCACTTCCTCTTGCTCCCTACAAAGCTAACTTGGCATGCTAGCTTGGCACTATAACATTCTCATCTTTCCAGGTCATGAAGTATGTGCTGTGTGAATCAAGATTTGAGGAGAAGAGGGTTGTTTGTTCTAGGGAAGCAAGGTGGCATAAGGAAACGATCTAGTACAAGAAAGGCATGCATGCCGCTGTTTCGTGTTGACATAAAACCGTAAAAGCGGGCGGAGATTACATTGAAAAATAATACTCCCGGGAGATAATGTGATGGCAATAATGCGAAGTTTATCAATTTTGAATTAATGCTGCTCAGTAAAAAAAATTGAGGGGCATTACTTACTGGGTGCACCTCGTATATCCTGTTGCTCCTGCACTTTCAACATCTGTGCTGAGACGTGCAACGCAGGTTTATATTCTCTTAAAGTAATATAAGCACACTTGTGGCCAATTGTATAACCCCCTTTATTATAGAAGACTCTAATTATGGACAGCTAGGCATCCAATGATTGGATCCAATCGCCTACTCTGGTGGAACCCTGCTGTTACATTTTTCATAGGACCGCAAAGGAAAAACTGAAAGGGCGGTTACGACTGTATAATGCGAGATTCAGCGATAGCTGTTTAGGCATTTAGTTTTGGGGATACTTTGAGGTAGAAAAGATACAGTGACCTCATATCGCACCGGTGTAGTGGTCAAGTGATATGCACCCCTGCACCGGCAGGCGGCTGTTCCAAACAGAGCCACCTGTAGACTTATGCGACCAAGGTTGGTTGTGATATAAGCTGAGTACGTTAATGACCGGTGAGTGCGTAACGACATCCACCCGGTAGGTGGGTGTCGTTAACGCACCCACCGGTTACGCCGATGACGATGACGGCGAGAAAGCCAAGGTCGGGCGCCTATCAGTTATTGCTGTAAAACATACCAGCCGGGAAACGTAGTAGCCAGGAAACCCATATTAAAAAAAAAAGTACATTTCCTGCTGTTTTTTTTTTACTACTGGTAAGGAGAATGTGCTCTCGTAATCGTTCGTATGCACAGAAAGTCTTAAATGCCCCGCAGTGGCTCTGCATCTACGTGAGTAGCTGTTGGTGCAAGGAAGGAAGCAGCGCAGAAGGCGAGCACACGGAGCAGATGAAGTTTGGGCACCCTTGTTCTACACAACCCTCATCTGTTGGAATCTAGAAATTACATTTTAAGCTGCAGGCAATAAGGAAAACATGATCGATAGAAAAATTCATCGGAGCCAACCCGTGCAAATGCATCCAGTACAGTATCCGCAGCATAATTTTGTTTTCGCGCCTCCTGTCATTCGCGTTTGCGCCGTAGCAGGGATGAAGCTGCATCAGCAGCTGCAATGAGATTCTCACTGCCCGTAAGTGTGCCCAGCATTGTTGTGGGCGCAACACGCCAGATGCCGCTGAACGGTGGCAGCTAAGCTCCGATGGAGTTCAGAGTTCCACCACTAACTGTAGGCTGTCAACATGCAAGCACTTGGTGAACCGCTATCGTGAAAGGACATTGGTGACATAGCATTGGTGACAGGAAAGCTGCCACAGTTGCGACATAGCAGCCAAGTTTTATTGCATGGGTTTCTGTGGGAGCTTGGGCGGAACTAGCTCACGAAAGAGTAGCAGCTGGGAAAACTCAGCAGCCGGGAAATTGCAGCACCTGGGAACGTAACAGTGGGGTTCTACTTACTTCAGCACATTGTTTCAGATGAGTGCAGATTGAGAAAGAATATGTAGGACACCAGTTAGGGGTCAATGATCAGTGGCTGTCAGATCTTATCAATGGTGAAGCGTTGTAGAAGCTTAAAACAATGAATTTCAATCTTCACTGTTTATTTGTCACAATTTGGCAGACACTTGTAATTTTCTCATTTACAATTTGAAATTAATTGGTGCCCATTTTTAAAATCACTGTTTTATGGGAATTTGCAGCTTTTTTCATTGAATTGCTGGCACGTTTTAATTAGCAAGCGATAAAAGGCTTTTGTATCGAGGCAGTTGAGCATGCTAATTGCAGTTTCAGCTTGTTATATATACATGGCTCGAGGTCTGATTACATGCTCTTTCTCCATGTGTGTTCAACAGCGACTCTGTGATCTTCCTGAGTGCAAAGTCTCGCCATCCAACTGGCACCAGGCTGAATGGAAACGCACCAGATGGGGCAAGCTCAGTGGAGAGCATGTCACAGCTTCACTTTGGACAGCACAGCTTCATGGGAGATGTAAGGTTTCTTTTGTGCTCATGGTTATGAAACCGGCTCAGCCTGACTGGAGTGTCTATACAGAGCAGCTGTAGTCTTTGCACTGAGCACTGTGTATGCAGGACACAAATTATCTATGCAGACTTGATTCTGAACAGCCCTTGGGAGCAAGCAGTGACAAAACGGGTGAATACTTAGATGTGTGTAGGCATGTTTTCACATGTGGCACCGTTACGAACTGGCTTTCTCCTTTCAGTGATAGCCAATGTGTATTTCACTCGACATGTAACCAAGAAACCTTCATCATCTGTGAGGGAGGGGCTTTCACTTGATGTTAGCTTCAGGCTTTACCAGTTGTTTAATTTTCTTTAAGATGTGTATGAATCAGTGTATGCCAAGTGTCCCGGACTCCAATACCAGCCATTGCCAGTTTTTTTTTTTTCTGAAGAATATTCTGCTTATTTCCTGTTGGGTTAAATATTTACTGAAATATTTTTCTTGAAACTATGACATGAGAACTCTTTCCTGTTTCTGCAAGGAAGAACTGGGTCCAAGTTTAATTATAACACTTAGAACTAAGAAAGGCTACAAAAATTAGTTTGAAGTACTAATTTTTTTGCTGTTTTTTTTCCTACAGTGGCAGTAACCATGCCACATATAGTAAACTTTTCTTTGAATAAAAAAAACCAGCCAAATCTCATTTTTTATGACTTTTCAAGGAATATTGACTTTCCACCTCTTTAGATATTTATTCAGCTTGACCTGTTGCTTGAGTTTAGATTAGAAATATAATTTAAGATTGGTAGATATTTATTCAGCTTGACCTGTTGCTAGAGTTTAGATTAGAAATATAATTTAAGATTGGTAAAACAATGTTTTCAGGAAGATTATGTTTAATGTTGCCAAAAATTTACTTTTTCCTATTATTCAATCTAAAATTAACCCATTTCGCTCCGAACCCAGTGAATCTCTGGCTGCTGGAAGATATTCTCTTTGAATATGCATCAACAGATAGCATCATTTTCATGGTTTCTAATTTTTGGTCAGTAGTTTTCATGCCAGATGACACTACTCCACTAGTTCCGCAAACATATGGCAGGAAAAAAAATTTTCTCGCTATTTCTTTTGAACGTGATCATGGTGTTGTGGGAAGGTTGAAGGCTCATAGGCGCTGAAATTTATGTGCTGCTTTTTGCTAGTTATGAGGATGCGGACTGTGAAGATGCTAAACTTTTAGCCAATATTGAAAGCAGTGAGTGTGATTTGGTTTGCAAGATGTGTAGCACTCTGAACCTGACACTTCAGATGTGGCTAGAGCACCTGCATTGAAAACAGATAGCTTACAAGGAAGCATTCTTCTGTGTGATAGAGTTGGCTGTTTACAGGAGCTACATACTGTACCAAAAAAGCAACTGAAAAAGAATTTGCTACACTGACAGGAAAGTTGGTCTCATCGAAAAGATAGTTGACGAAGCTGTGTTGCCCAAATACTACAAGCCAATGGGAAAAATAGCAGTAGTTCTATCTCAAATGCATCTCCGAATGCATTTCCGAATACCTCCGAATGCTGGCTAGCAGAAGCCACCATGTAAATGCTTAGTGCGAAAAGCTTAGGTCAGAAAAAGCTGTCGCAAGTTTGACATATACCACTTCACACTTCTCACACCTGACCGTTTCAAGGTTTCGCACAAACAAAAAAATTTACATCCTCTAGATTTGTGATTCTTACATCCTCTAGATTTGTGATTGTCTTGAGAGCCCCTGGTACATATTATGTGCAAGTTGCTGGATCTTTCAAGTGAACCAAGTCATGCTATGCCCTTAAAAAAAACTGCACGGAATGCGGATTGGATGGCGGAAACGATTTGATTAAGCAATGTGGCTGCCTTGGTAAAAATGAGAGGTGTCCCGTAAGGTTCACAGGAGCTTCATCTTCAGATCTCGAAATTTTAAGTGGTGCAGATTTTGTTTAGAGAACCAACCTGTGTACATTTCAGTACATTTCAGTACATTGTAGCCTATTACTATCGCATGCACTGAGGGAAAGCCGCCTTCAAGAACAGCTTTTCTTTTTATTAAATTTTGGGTTAATTCTAACCAGGAACCAATGAAATAATATATTTTCAGAATCAGGATTGCATGGAAGAAAGTATGACTACTTAAAAAAATTGTCATGATTTTGATATGTGTTTCAGGAATTAATTCAGTGGTTAAAGGGTTAATTCTTATTTTGTGCATTATGGCCACATGTGGCCAGAGATGTTGCTAGCTAAATGTATGCATAGAGTGGTCATGAGGCTTGTTGCATCCCGTAAACTGCGCATATGGCCTAAATATTGCCTTTGCAGGTATATCTTTTTCCTGTTTATCTATTGTGTATTGCCTGTAAACTTTATAATGCTTTAATTGATGATTATAGTGATAAATATATGCAAATGCATTTTATGATTTTATTTGCAGTATAGTGATTTCATTTTTTTTTTCTAATTGAATTTCTGTTCATCACCATTCCTAACCAAACGGAGCACCAGAAATGAAAAGCCGTTGTTCATTGGGGGGAAAAAAAAAAAATGTGGCTCACAATTGTTTGCCCTCCAACTATCCAGAACAAAGTGCAACTAATCACAAGTCTGCTCAGCTGGTAGATTGAGTGTACATGCACGCAATAAATTCAGCTGCAGCATGTGCGTATTGTGTACTGAAGTTTGTCTACAGGCCAATTATTGATGAGATTGGTACTTGATTTTTGAAATTGTTTTCACTTAAACTACATTTACTTAAATTAAAAATTAAATGTCACAAGATACAAAGCTGATGAACCTAATGAGCCATCTTACACATTGTTATTTGGAGGGCCTCATTGCTTGAACTAAATATTGAGAAGGATCGTTTTTTGGCAACTTCACGAGTAATTTTTTTATGACCTATTTCAAATTATTTGTAATCTAAAGTGTAGAAATAGCCTGTGGTACAAAATCTTCATAGTGGCTGGAAAGTTGGCTGGAAAAATTTGTAATTAAAAATGTTTACTCCAATTAAATAAAGCAGCACAAAAATAACTATGAAAGGTGAGCGTTGGCATCACATTAAAAAAAAACAGTGCAACAACAGTCCCTTGGAAATAAATTTTGCAGTATTAGTTTATTCTAAGCTTTTCTTAACTACTTAACTCATGCCTAGTTCTGCTTTCTTGCAAGAACTTTAAAAGAGCAGTCCTTTCATTTTTTTTTTTTCAATAAAGATATTTTGGGAAATGTCTACTAACAACAGCAAACAAGCCAGATTTTTTTTTGTTTGATTTCATGATGATTAGTGTTGGGGTGTATGATAGTTGGCATGGAATGGCCCATGTAAATGTGCTAGTGCAGATGCTGGTTACTCTTTTACAAGGCTTTACACCTGTGCAAGCCGAATTGAGGTCTTGCATTTTTTTTGCTTTTTTTTTTCTGTGCACAGAGCAATGCTGTACTTGATAGTGTGTGGATTGGAGAAACTGTGGTAGTTAAAAGTAGTTTGCTTGCAGGTGGCAAGTTTTGTAGGTTAAAAAATTGTCTAGATTTGATTGCCTCAATTTCTATAAAATTCCTTGTAAAATTATGCCTGAGTTGTACACTTCCAGTTCTGGCAGATCTGTCACAGTGATTGAAACTGCCCCTTAACTTATCTGCACCCTTTGACAGGTGTCATTTTTATGAGCACTAACATGTTATGTATTTGCACTTGCACAAACTGTTGAAGAAATGACTAAACACGTTAGTTTTGTATAGCCAAGTTTACAGGATGTGGATTTGTGGTCAGAATTAATTTCAGTGTTGCCTTGCTAGCTAATGAACTGCTATTCATTCTAGGAGATGGAGCATGCAGGTTCCTTCACGGTTGTACACTTTTCAATGACCTGCTTTTCCTCACAGTGTGGATATAATTTTTTTTTTTTTTGCGAACCCTCATTCCTTAACCTTTGTTCATGACTGTACACCGTGCCCCCACCTCCCTGCCTCTGCATAAACAACAGTGTGGTTGACTCATACTGCCTGGCCTTCCCTTGCCCTGAACTTTTTGCTACATATACAGTTCCAAAATTGTCATTACAATACCGTCCACACGAGAAAATTAAACTCCTGAGTAACTCGTCTCATCAGGAAGCCTAGGTTGTTTAATTTCATCAGCAGCCTTTAGCCCCAGTATATTGTAAGTAGGTCATTCAAATGTGAAGTTTCATTAGTGACTAGATATTACCCTTAGTTACTTAGACAGAAAAATACTTTGTAGTATGGTTTTGATATTAACAAATCGGTTGTAGGTGCCACTCAGTAGTGGTTTCCACTTGATGCTGCTGTAGTTGCAGGATGCCTTTCCATCAACTATGCATGCATGGTTGTCTTACTGAAGTGTGCTAGCACGTCTTTTATTTCCGACAAAGTACAGCTGCAATATCATTGAATGTTATGTAATTGACAGTATGTCTGATTGCAGTTACGGCTTCTAAATTGCTGCAAGTTGCTCTCACAAGTAGCTTGTTTGAATTTTTCATGGCAGCCCTGGCAGGGTGAATTATGTTTTCTTTTTGTGCCTTATGCTATACAAGCCCTTTAGATTAGACATTATTAGCAGTCATGGCTAAGCATATGAAAAGTTTGTTTTTTAGTTGTGTTGCACACTATAAATAAAGTGTCTGTCATTGCTATTTCTTTTTTCAGCCAATTTTAATGATGTAAGTTTAATTCTAGGCCGTGTTGCCTGAGACTTGCATTGCAGTAAGTTGACAGCATGTGTGCATGCATTTACAGTGAGATATAACAGTGTGCAGGATGCACGAAAATTTATTTGAAACATTAAGTTGTCCAAAAGAGCTGAATTTGTACCTGAAAAATTTTTGTTAACAGTACAGTGAACTCTTTTTAATATAAACTGTATGAGACTATGAAAACTTTCTTGTATCATGAAAAGTTTGGCTGATCAGAAGTGCCTACAGAAAGGACGTGAGCATGCGAGGTGTGTCCAAGTATTATTTATTGTATGAAAACTGTGAACGAAATGGCCTTTCAGTGAAATTAGTTGCAAAAAGGTCAGCATGGTTGGTAGCAACTGCGTAATGACAAGCTCACATTATCTTGCTGGTAAATTGAATTGGTCAAGTTTTTTTCTTCTTTTCTTTTCATTTTCTCTTCTCTCTTTTACAGCAACTAGTGTGTTGAGGTCTTTTTTTCTTTTATTTTGCTCTTCTTGCTAGCCCTAAGTGTGTAAAGGGTGCCCCACTGGCTAGCTGCAGAGGAGAAGCTCTGACATGATCGTAATTTTTTTTTCTACCCCTTACTTTCATCATGCTGCTTTTGCTAGTGGCTAGTGTGGCTGTTACTTATTCCATGAGCAGGCATACCACGTGTCTACAAGCCTTTCTCCTCACTATAGGGAACACGCGGCACTGAGATTAGATATCTGCACTGCTGCACCAGCTGAAAATTCTTCTGCACCAGCCGAAAATTCAGCCCTCTATATACTCCAACCGTTTAAGCTCCAAATCCGCATCTAGGTACACCCCTTGTCCATATGCCTTTTCATCCACTGAAGGTAACACTTTGCAGTGTTTTTCTTGTAGAGGGATGAAGGCATTGGGTTCCCCTGCTTGTGGTCTTAAGGCTTCACTGCACTACTGTGCTAAGGTTTCTTTCCTGTCTCAAGAGTGCTGCGTGTACTCTTAAAGCACCATTGCACAAAGTCTCTGTGATTCACGGTCACTGTGAAAGTTCATCTTAACCAAGACGCACATGTAGAGTGCTTTATATTTAGCATATTCTATTTTTTTGTCGAGTCTATGAAAAACCAAACAGGTGTGTCCTCATAATGTTTGTCATATCTGCAAATTCAGCTTAAATGAGTTTGGCTTAATGGGAGTCTGCTGTAGTTTGTCTTACAGTGGTTAAAAGAAAGTCTTCGTATTTATCTCTTCATATTTTTTGCTCATACTCAACTCTGAGGAATGTACTAGATATGAAACAAACGTGTGCGTGTGTGTGTGTGTGCGTGCATGCGTGCGTGTGTGCATACGTGTGTACATATGTGTGTGCGCGCGTGCGTGTGCGCGCGCACACGCAAGGAATGCGTGCAAATAATGAATAAAAGAAAGATTTTTTGCATATAGTTCTGGCGCTCAAGAAAATGTTTTGCTCATTTTTACAACCCTGCTCTTTCAGCCTCTAATGATAAAGTTCCCCTTACTTGTGATTACTGCATAGTACATTGTCACAAGACTCATATCTGAAAGGAAGATGAAGCCAGAGCACTGTTGGTAAAGGCCACATTCAAAGCCGAGAAAGGCTTCTTGCTTAGTTGAGCCGTCACACAAGCTGTCAAACACTTGTATGCCTTACTAAATCTGAATTGTGAGTTAGCCACACACCAGCAGAAATAACAGTGGCTCCATTTTGGAACTGGCGGTACCTACCTCAGTGTTTACAATGTTTAGTTCAATGTAAGCATGCATATTCTGTAAATTATTTCTGTGCTGTTGCTGGTATTAGACATAGGTTTTGGCTTACATTTGTTATGAATGGGTCCTGCTGCCCCTGCTATGAAATGTGCTTACCTGCAGGTTGGTGGGACACGTCCGTTAAGTGAGTGCGGGGTTCACACTGTGGATGTCCCCTATGCACAGCCATCATCTGCAGCCAGTCTCGATGGTGAGGTGACTTTGCAGGTGCCTTCCCTGAGCCATTGCAGCTCCTACAGTCACAGAGGTAAATGTCGCTTTAGCATTGCACTTACGATGCTAGGGGTCAAGTGTAGAAAGTAGTTGTTGCTAGATGTGGTGCATAGCTTGGTATTTCAGTGTGGCAAGACAAGAGTAATGGTAGTGTTGCGCATGTGGGTTGTCTCGCCAGTGTAAGTTCATGCGTAAAAATGCTTGTATTTTATGAGAAAGAAGATAATAGAGTTCTTGGAGGCCATCTTGTGTGATACTTAGTTTGCATACCTTTTATTACTTGAAAGACCAGAAAACATGGAAGTGGTTCATCAGATAATCACATAGAAGTCTATTCAGTGTGGCAGTAATAAAACCAAATAGTACAAGGTCAGAGTAGTGAGCAGGGTACCTGCTTTCCAAACAGGCAAAATTGCCTTGTTTATATCAAGTAGGTTTGTTGTGATCATATCTGTGATCATTCGCAAACGTCGAGCAAGTAGCTGGCCTAGAACTTTAGTTCAGTAGTTGCGGAAAAGTGCAGCATGATAGTGAGGCCTGCTACTAGTGACTTTTCTGTTGCACTATGGTATAATGCATATACTAGTCTCATGCAATAATATGCCTGAATAAATTTACCGAAAAAATAGTACTGAATAAGTTTTTTCAGTGCACCACCAAAAAAAAAAATTTTTTTTCTTGTGTTAAGGAAAAGGTTAAGCCTTCAATTCACTAGCTCAGCAAGCTTATCTATTAACTCGTGGATTGAGACAAGTGCATTGAAGGGAATAAGGAAATGAAGTGGAGTATGCCGCTAAAGCACAAACTATACTCGTCAATACACAGAGTGCTCATTTAGTTGTGCGTACATAGTACTGTGTCAATCTGTGTATATTTGTGCGCTCAGCACTATAACACCATGTTTGGCTGTGTAACATATGGGCCATCATTCACTGTGCGAGAATCTGGACCCACCTGTGCACAAGTTTCTCAGGCCGTTTTGAAAAGTAGACTGACTGCCTTGGTAGTGAAGTGTCATGTTCCTTGCAAGTGAGCCCCATATCTTTGCTACAGGTAGGTTTCTGTATTTTTAAGGCATTGGTTTCAATCTGAAAAGCACTCTCCAGTAAAAGTTTTGTGCATTTGATTTACTTAGGGGACTGGTTCCCAATTCAAACTTACAAATATTGTGTCTGGGTATTTTGATAGTTTTGATAGATTTCGATTCCTGGATTATTTGATAGTTTTCCCACTGCATTCTAAAAGACGGAACCCACTGGCCATGTCTCACCAGTATGTCAGCTTGCACATGGCTAGCCACAGTACACATACAGCACTGCTGGGATGACCTGAGATGTCCCTGGTGTGCTGATCTGAAGGCATCACATCATTAAGCATTTTTTTTTTTTTACCAAAAAGACTCTGACAGTGACAAGTCAGCACATGTAGTGTGAATGAGCACTGTCAGGTAAAATTGCTATATATTGGGAAGCCTACGGTCAGCTCATGGTTTCAGAGCCTGATCCCCCACACACTCAGTGCACTGTTCTCCTGCTTTGGAGGGCCAGAAAGAATGGTGTGCTTTGTGCATGAAGCAGCAAAACCAGAGAATAATTTTTATGCAGTAGCATGGATATTGTTGGTAGGGTGTGCTTGGGTGCTTTGCCACTGACATTACTAAGATATCAACAAAGTTTTCAGGTATCACGTACACGCTCCCAAGGAAACTGTAAAATGATAATTTCTGCTTTGGCAGCCACGTTTCAATGAAAGTGAAATGTAAAATTGCCTGTGTGCTGCGCAATGTCGGTGCACTTAAAAGAACCCCAGGTGGTCGAAATTAACTTTGAGCCCTCCGCTCATTTACATCCACCCAAGTGGAGCCATATGGCTACAAAGGAAAGCTATACAGCTTCCACAGAAATCCTTCCCCTAAAACATTTGATCAGCCCTCCACTAATTTGTCTCTTATGGTCCATGTGCAGCTTTGGGACGTTTAACCCCATATACCATACTGTACCGGTGATTTTTGAAGGAGTCATGCTGTGGGCTGTCCCATCCTTCCACAGTGGAAATGCTGTGCATACATACATGTGCCCAAGGTCACAGATTTGACCCCTGGCTGCCGTGCTTGCATTTCAGTGGGAGGCTCAATGCAAAAGTGCCCATGCACTGCGATTTCATGAGTGTTGAAAAAACCCAAGTGCTCAAAATAAAATTGGAGCCTTCCACTATGGCGTGCCTGACAGCACAGTGCCACTTCTCCATAAATATAGCGTTGCTTTCTCACATTCTGTGGAAATTTTGAGAGTGCTCACTGTCTATTGTTTTCAGTTGACAGCAGCAAGCTGGGATCACTGATAATCAGAAAATGTACTCAGTTTCAAGAAATGAAAACAGTGGTACTATAATGTACTGGCTAGTACAGTAAAGATTGGCTGCATGAGGTTGTTCCTCTGATCATAGTGCCTTTTTATTTTTGTATCAAATGTTTGCATGCCCATGGTAGAGAGAGGGCAGGTAGATGGGTTTCTTGCAAACACAAAGTGAACAAGGGAGGGGGAAGCCTCAGGGAGCTTGCCAGCGTTTCGACAAGAGAATTTGTCTTTGTCTGGCAAGACCTCTTGTCAAAACGTTTGCAAGCACCCTGAGGCTTCCCCCTCCTTGTTCACCGAAGTTTGCCTGTGTTAGGCCTAAATTCAGTGCTGTTTAAATACTCCGAGATGTTTTACTGCGGTGACAGTACTAGTGGCACTTTCAGTAAAACATGAAAAACTGAATATCCATGCACTGTAATTGCAAGTTTTAAAAAAATCCAAATATCCTTCACAACAAATCTTTAAAAAGCACCATCCAATTTTTCGACAAGTACAGAACCATAGTTTTAATTGTATGAGATAAAGATATTATTGCCACTTTGTTTTTCATATTAGGTCAGCATATGCTGTTTAGACTCAAAGTTTAAAATTTACTGATTAAAATGTTAATCATTGTTGCTTGCAAATGAACTGTCAAGGCAATGAGCCCTTTGATCATGTTTGGGTTAGATTCTAAGCCGAGATATCAGGGCAGCAAGTGTGTTTCTTCCACCAACAAAGCTTTCTGTATTCCGAGGTCTGCAGCAAGTTATAGCTATCACGTTCTGCATGCCAAGCAAACAAACTGGAAATGAGGAAAAAAGGAAACTGACAGACTAGGAACTGCCACCTCAAGGAGAAGAATGTGAGCCCCAAGCTCCACACTGAGTAATGATAAGCAGTTATTGTTTTCTGGTGGAAAAATTAATTTGTTGTCAATTCATGAAAGTTTCAAACTGATGGTGTAGCTACCTGAGCCAGGCACTCTCTAAATAACATTAGTGGCTTTATCCATACCTTTTCCTTACCAAGGCTGATCATTGTCTGCCACTGCATGAATAAGTAAATTGCTCTTTCATTTCAGTCTTCAGAGTACAATTTGATACATGGCCTATGTTTCCCAAAGGTTGTCCAGGAATAAACTAGCCTTTTGAATGGGTCCTCGAAGTCTAGACGTTTGTAATAAGGGAATAATTACTGTTTAGTATCCACCCAAGAGCAGCCATAATGCTATAAAGGAAAACTATTCAGCTTTCACAGAAACCTCATAGTTGAAGAAAAATTTCTCTTGGGGTTTGAATCTCAGACCATAATGAATTCTTCAACTACGAAGTTGACCGAAGCTTGAGAATTTTCTGTTTCTGAAGTGGCCTATGGACTTTAAGTCAAATGACATGTTAAAGGATGTTGAAACCTGTTAGCTTGTGATTGCATTCTGGGTCTTCTGCTGTGTGTGTCAAGAAAGATGAGAGCTTGTTTGCCTCCTTTGATAGGTTTGGAGGACTCGTACTGTAGCATCTATGGCAGCAGTGACCTTACGCTGAAAACCAGAAGCCTTCCATCGTGGGGACGTGCCAAGCAGCGACCCCTCTCAACTGAAGATGACCTCAGTGAGCTTTATGCCAAGGTGTGTGTGACACTTTAGTTAATTCTCTCTGTAATTTTTGTTGCACCTCCAGGATGGTGCCTTGCAGTCTTATGTTTTCCTTATCTGCAGATGATCATGTAAGAGTTGATTTGAGTGGACATTTCTTGAGTGAAATGAATTAAATACATAGCTATTGTGGGCATACTGTAACAGTAGCAGACATAACAAGGTGTGATGGTGGCAGTTTTTTTGGACAGAACGTGATCATGTTGTAGTTCACACCCATGATGTCTACTGAACATTTACTAGCTATCAGCCACTAAACAATAGTGCATCACTGGCAGCTTAGCTGGCACCCAAAAAGTTTTCTGCGTGCTAATTTCTGCAAACCTTAGCTTTGCAAAATGTGATAGCCCATTAGTGCTTGTGGTCAAAACAAAAAAAGTCTTGTGAAGATTGGGAAACCTGGAACTGCTGGCCTAACTAGCTGCACCAGACATGATCTTATAGTGCCTCTCAAAAGCTACCACAGAACTCAAAATTGTACAGTATGGAGACAAGAAAAAGAAAAAAGAACCAGCTAGAGTACAACTGTGTGGCATCAGTCAACTTAGGTCTGCCCACAAAAGGCTGTCAGTGAATTAGGTTGTGATTTAAAAGCCTTGTAATTTTAATTTTCTTAGCAGAACAAGAATGTTTGATTTATATGAAAGTTGAAATATTCAGTGTACAGGGTGTTCAAAACTAAGCTTTCCATTTCTTAAAATTAGCCACTGAATGGTATGTGAAATCCACCATTGCACAAGATAATTATGCGGATAAGTTATGTGGATAAGTGAGGTGATTATTGTCACCGTCAGACACCTAATTAACCAAACAGTATTAATTAACTTTTTGGCCACTACTGCATGGCAAAATTCTTCTAGAGCAGGTGTGTTCAGAGGTATTCGTCCCCAAAGTTTCCACCGATTTCACGTAATTATGCATACAAGGCAGCGGCAGTCGGCGCTAAACTCCTTTAGTGTAAAGCAGCTGTTGGTTGCATTGGGTGTTTTTTTCATTTCGGTAGTAGAAACTGAAAGGGAAGCAGTTATCAGCTTCACTGGTCTTTCTTAAACACTGTTGCCAGATGAAATGCTGCATCTCGCTGGGAGGAGTTTGGCACTGATCTTCACTGCCTTGCATGCACAATTACATGGATAGAGCAGAAAATTTTGACGCAGGAAATTTGACGCGGGAGCTGGAAATTTGATCCGGAGCAGACGAAAATTCTTCTACCAAATGGAATTGTGTAGCAATTCGATTGCCTCTTTGTTTCCAGTGTAAGCATTATCGCATAATGCAGTCACTAAAAAGTTCATTAATTCACTTTAGTTAATTAGATGACTGACTGTTATAATTATCGTCTCAATTTGTGTGCCCCTGGCCACGGCTGCACAACATATGTGCAGAGGTGGATTTCACGTATATCTCAGCGCCTTATTTTAAGAAATCTGTAAAGCTTAATTTTGAATGCCCTGTATGCATACTCGGAAAAGAATGAAAAAAAAAAAAGAAGGCTTGTCCACTTCCATGTTACAACTTCAATTTAATGGTAAAAGGTTCCAAACTACCCAATAGTGCATTGCTCAAGGTCTGAGATGTACTAAGTGCTTCCAGCTTAAGGGAAGAAGAGGGTCTTAAACCAAAAATTTTATTACTGAAATCAAGACTATTAAATTTCCAGGGAACATGTGCTTCTGCCTGCTGATTCCAAATACGGAATTTAATTTCATACAAAACAAGTCCCTGCGCACTTCAGTAATAGGTTATGTAATGTCTTTGTTACGACTTCTTTTCTGAAGTGGCAGCTTCAGAACCCAATAACTCAAGTTCTATGATAAGCATGATGAAATTTTGTCCTTATTGCATTCCTTGATATCACAAAAAATGAATGGCAAGTATTTTAGCAAATTCCTTGCAGCAAAGTTTATTCAGAGGCCATGACAAAAATATTACATAACATCTTACATAAGTGTGCAAGGACTTGTTTTAGATTAAATTAAATGACATATATTTGGAATCGGCAAAAAAAATGCATGTTCTCTGAAAATTTAATTGTGACCTCATTTCCTTTATCTGTAGCTCATTATTTTCCCACAGATTTCACACACAGGAAGCATATTGGTTGTGCTTTTTGTTTAATACGAGGTTTGGGTCCAACACTACCTGTTTCCTTGAAAATAAATCCAATCACAGCATTGCTTGCGGTGATGCCAGGCCAGAAGTGCAAAACTTATCTGCAAGAGGCACTAGTTGCGCTTTCTATGTCTAAGGTTTGAAGTCTAGTGGTGGAAAAATGCCTGGAACTCACTTTCTGAGCAGCAGGTGTTGCCGGTATTGTTTTTCTGGTAATTGTTCCCTTGGCATGGCATCATCGTCGGGGATGTACTTCATGTGGTTTGCCCTAAAGCTGCAGCAGCCTCTTGCACAAAACAGTGGACACTGCCTTGCACAGAGAGCTCAAAGGCAGAGCCCTATGACCCTTTCCCTACATGCCCTACCCTACATCCACTGCTCTACGTCCCCCGTCCTGCGTCCCCCATCCTCTGGTCCCTGCCCTGTTGCCCTGTAGCTCAAGGGCAAGGCCCCTCTGTTCCATTGAGGAACTAGGGCTGCTGCTGTAATGGTTGTTACTTTGCCAGGTGAACTTCAGCAAACGGCGCAAGAACCGCATGCGTAATGACAGCGCAGCCGCTATTGCGGCCACCCGCAGCTTCCAACATCAGCAGTGCTACCTGTCACCCTTCCACACATTGCCATCTGCACATACTGACACCGATTCGCTGGTCGACAATGAGGCTGTGGTGGTGTACGACGAACGCACTGCCGTCTGAAATCTGTGTGCTTTCCCAGCAATGTGATGTTAATTTCGGAAGAGGGGAACCACTGCTGGCCTTTGATGCAAGCAGGGACCAATATTCTGGGGCCTAGTGGGACCTTTGCGTCTCTGCCTTCTAAGTTCTGATGATTATCACGCAGCACTGTGAGGCTGTGAGTTGTTCTAGTTGTGGTCATGCAATTTAACGAAATCCTAGTTTGATGATCACTGCTAAGTTCCTATCTTTTTCCTCAGCTTTTCAGTTACTTGTTAGTGCAGCCTTGTTTTGCATATTTATGAAATTAGTTTTCCTTAGTGAAAAACGGGAGTATGGCAGGCATGTCCATAGGATATTTGTGACATTTCTCCAATATTCGCCTGTACTTTTAAAGTTTCTGTATTTGCTAGCCTCCCAGCATAACTCATTATGACCGTGAACAAGTGAGCAAGAGAATGGATTTTCATTTGTTCACACTGCTGCCGAAGACAGACTGCATTTATTAGCACTCCAAGTTGCTGTGAATTGTAATGTAGTATTGTTTAAGCAAAGTGTTTTAGTTATGCAACAGCTGAAAATGTAAACACTAAATTTTAGTCCTCTTTTAGCTCACGTGCTGTTGCAATGACATTAGAACATGGTTGGAAGAGCACTGAGGGTTGGAGTCTGGTAAAAACTCAGCTGCAGGCCTGTATGCTGTCTGCAACTCAAAATATTTTATATTTTTTGAACACAATATATGGTCAAGCCTGATAAACGAAACAAGAGCTGTATTTTCGTGTCCGTGTGTTTGCGTATCTTTTCTGCCACCCGTCCTTGGAAGCCAGGTATGTAAAGGGGGGCTACTTGATGGGGCAGTGGATGAAAGCTGCAAGTCTGTAAGCAAGTGCAGCTAGCTGCAATCTCCATGGTTTGGAATATGACATAAAGCTGACAAGCACATGTTAATGGCATCAAGTTCACAATCACATGGACTTGTCAAACATGGCTCTCAGTATGGAAAAGAATGCTGTGCAACAATCTTCATATGCACTTCATCACTAAAGTAGTTCACCGCACATGCCCAGAGGGTCAGGCAGTGCCTGTGAAACTATGCTGGCAAAGCATTCAAGCACTTGTATGCAGGGAGGGTGATAAGCTGGTTCAATTTTATGTGCATGGCAAGATACGAGACCAAAATGTAGTGCAATGTTTGGCTTCTGTGCCTCTTGAAACTCTGCATCATCATTCCATTTGATTGCGCTGTCTGGGCAAGGGATACAAAAGTGCAGTGTTCTATACAGTGCGACACATCTGCCGTTGACAGTCTGGGTCAACATGCCTTTACCTTGCAGTTAACTTACATGTACCATATTGTGTCTGTCAGGAAAGCCTTTTGTAGAGTGCATTTCAGCCAATACAAGACAGACAAGGTCAGCATTACAAGAGTGGCCTTGTGAAGCAGTGGTTTTCAAAGCTGCGCAGAAACAATCTTAAATCTTTGTTTCAAAGCATTTGCAATGTACATGGTCTCTGTGTACTGTGTGGTGTTTGCTGCTGAATATGCAATGTTTCATAACTTTTTACATATTTGTGCAGTGCTCGTTGTTTATGCTGGTTAGGGTAACAAGACTGGCAAATAAACTGTCCTTGATTATGGAGTAGAATTCCGAGCATGAAATCACTTCTTATTGTGCGAGCTTACACCACTTATGATGTTAAAGCAGCTATCCAGAGCTTGCGTGCATATGCATATCATTAGACTTGTGTAGTACTTATTCTCCTCTTAAAGAAACATTTATTTGAAAAGGCACGGACAATGTTTGTAACTTTAGAAAAGTCTAGATGGAGATGTTGTAGTGATAATTAATGTTTTGTGTGGTTATTGCAGATGCTGCCAGCATTGCTGTCAACTTTCATTTACATTCACTTCCAATTTGTGTCCTTGAGTGGCAGGAAATGTTATGGACTGGTTAAAGTTTATTTGAACCATCTTAGCTTATAGCAAATACGTACCATGTGATGAACTGAAAGCTTTTGTTAAGTTAAAAAAATATTTTTTGTTCTGTGCACATCAGTGCACAGAGGTTCACAGAGTGATATAATGAAATAGGTTACAAAGTAAACTGTGTCCTCAGTTTTCATGTTGTTTTTTTTTGCATGTATATTTCGTTAGTGTTTATACTTCGAAAATTTGTTCTTGCATTGTGGATCAGTGCATAGTTCAAGTTCTTTCTTTTACATGTATACTTAGCTGATTCTAAGCGCAGCTTACAATTTTTCTCTGTTATCGTGCACATTTTTTGGTTATTGAAGCATTAATGTCCTCTTTTTTTTTTTTTTCACTCACTGGCTGATGGCAGTTTATCAGCATCCATGTTTCCTTTTTTTATATGCGTACTTTACACTTGTACTTACCAGCCTTTTTTTAGTGCATTGAAGGTGAACACTGTTATCATTAGCATTTTTTTATTTTTAGTATAGCAGTATGCTGTGACATCAGCTAGTCAAGGAATATGCACAGTAATTATATTCTTTACTTATCATGCCTTATTAATGGCACATTCTCCTAAAATCACTAGTCAGCCTACCAGACTGAAGGGCGCTTGATCTTAACCTTGATCTTAACCCTGATCTTAACTTTTTTGCTTTCATTTAATTCTATTTTGTAAAGTTTTCATTCATGCCTGTGTATCACTGGCAAGCAATATTTCTTTCTTACGCTTGTGCTTACTGTGCTTACTTGATGATATGTGCTCTTCACTGTAAACTAACATCATCTCAAAATAACTTAGCACCTTTGTCCTCATAGTGCACGGCGTGGTTGCTTGGGCTGATTAGGTCAACATGTAGAACAGTGTAATATTGCAAGAGTAGCAGGCAGTGCTACATATGAACTTTTTTTACTCTCTCGTCCTTGCGCTGGTATGCCGTTCCATAGAGTACCCGCATTTGCTGCTCAAGTAGTATTGATAAGCCACAAGGTACGGCATTTAACAGCACTTTTTTGTATAAAAAAGACACAAACAACTTAGGGCCTGACACTGTGTGTGTGTGTGAGTGATGTACACATTGCTTAGCAGTGCCCAGGGCATGCTTTTGGTCTGTTATCTCCATCGGACTGATGTATCAGTAAAAAACATGCATGTGCAAACACACTGCTTTGTCAGGCCATGCCTGTTCACATGGTTTGGTTCATGTCTTTGCACCCAAAGCATGTACTCCCTTTGTCAGAAATATACAGTCCATGGACTTTGTTTCTGAGCTGTATAGTGGGGCCTTTGTTGCACCCATGTAAGTTATGAGCTCAGGAAGAGCGGGGGCTAGTCTCTTACAGTTGAGAGATTTGGAACACTAACAATGCAAAATGGACATCTATGCATGGCCCAGAAGCGAAGCCAGTGGGCTGTAAGTTTTTGACAAAGGCTATATCGCTGGTGAGAATTTTTCAAGCCACGTGGTTTGCTTTTCAGCAATGTAGTGGGAAGCTTATGGCACCCCTGAAGCTTCAAACTTCAGCACGGCGCAGAGAACCCTTGGTCTTACCTTTTAAGTCCTTTTCGTCTTTAGGGGGGCCAGAGGGGCTCCATTATGAGGCTCAAGACCATACCATGTGGCCTGGAGACTTCTCACTAAAGCTGTACATTACTTTAGCGAACCGCTGCTGGGATTCGCATAACTTTTTGTCTCATTGCCCAAGTTTTTCAGTGACAGTGCTTCTCCTTGCCGAAACTATATGCAGAAACTTGCTGTTACGCTGTTCAAATTCAGGTTTATTCTTTGTCAGTCATGTTGATGGTTGTTAAACTGGGTGTTTAGTTTTTGTTGCCATGTCCTGATTGAGAATAAGTTTGTGGCCATATTGGTTTGTGCAATGGAGCTGTTGTGTGTGATCCCACTTGTTGTTTTTATTTTCTTTATTATCTTTTAGACAGCTTTGTATTGGGGTCCGACAGATGCTTTGACAGTGGCTTACCAAGCTTTCTTTTTTTTATGTATCTGTCATTTGAGTAGATTTGATAGCAGAATAGTTGTGAACATAAAAAAAAATGGAATTGCTCTAAGGATCCTGCCAAAGAAATGTGTGCTTTACTGTGGTTTAGTGTACCACTAATTGGTGTAGTAATTTGCTAAAACTTTACGGTGTAGTGAGCCGTGGAATATTTTTCTTTCATTCAGCCCAGAGTGCATAGTGTAGTTTCTCGAAGTTCTTTATAGCGCTACAAAAAACAAGGACACAGGAAGAAGTACACAGGACGGGCGCTGACTCCAACTGGAGTTTCTTGAAGTTCTTTATAGCGCTACAAAAAACAAGGACACAGGAAGAAGTACACAGGACGGGCACTGACTCCCGTTGGAGTCAGCGCCCGTCCTGTGTACTTCTTCCTGTGTCCTTGGTTTTTGTAGCGCTATAAAGAACTTCGAGAAACTATGCTTCACCAACTAGCCCCACAGCGTGTTAAGTGCATAGTGTGATACTGTGTTGTTTTTTCTTAGAGCTGTATTTGGAAATAAAACCATGTTAATGCCTGGCACTCAGAAATTAAAATGCATTGTTGCATATTAGTATGGACATACTGATTTTGAGTATAACATTAAAACTTTTAGTTTTTAAGCTTTAGCATTGCAAATACATTACAAGGTCAACAAGTTTTCTGGCACATTGATACTGTTCAGTTTTTAATCATTGTAAACATTTAGTCATTGTTAGTGATTTCGAACCGATAAGGGCTGGCAACTTACCAAAATGTATATTTTGACTTCGTAGAGTCAAAGCTGTCTTGCTGTATATATTGAGAGTATTACAGGCTAAATGAGCAACTACTCCAATGAGTTTTGAGGAATCCCGCAATTTTGAGTAGGTTCCAGTCAAGGAACTCATTCGCATCCACCTGAGTGTAAGCGTATGGCTACAGTGGAAAGCTGTACAGCTTTCTCAGAAACTTGTGGTTGAAAAATGTTGGTGGAGCTACTGTCCTGGAATGGCAGGGATCCCATGTTTGAGCCCTGGAGCAAGGCCCAATTTTTCAACTGTAAAGTTTCTGAGAAAGCTGTATAGCTTTTATTGATATCCATGCCCGCACTCAGGTGAATGCTGATAAGTAATTTCTTCCCTAGTTTAAATGAGCTTCTCATATCTTCTCAAACCCATGCAAATTTACCAACTGCAATGGCTTATGGTAAAACTATTGTCATCAAATCAGCATTCTGATTGGGTGATTGCGCAGCTATCTATATTTCAGCAGTTGCCAAATGGCTGCGTTTATCACAAAATGGTTTTTGATATTACTGCATGTATGCTTCATAATTTTTGTTTATGCATAGGTTTGTAAAAAGGTGATATTTCTTTTATATTACTGACTGAATTGTGCAACAGTAGTGACCCTGATAAGAAAGTTCTGCATTAGTAGCTTTGTTCATGTGCAGGTCCTAAAATGACTTTCCATCAAAGTGTTGTGCCTTGAAAGAGCATCACATTATTAGCATAGTAATTCATTCATCAGGGATTGCATTCATTATTGGTTTTAACTTTTGCTGGTGGTCAGTCTTTATTACCCTAAATTATCACTGTTTACAACACAAAGCGCTCTCTGTGCGAGAGTCAACAAGTAAAAAAAATGCCTTTAAAAACATTTTCATGGTGCTTTCATTTCAATCACTACAAAGTTATATATATATTTTGGACGCAAAACTTGTGGTACAAAAAAATTCTCCAAGAATCACTTGCTAGCCTTCTTAAAACCCTGTAACACCCAGGCATTGGAAAAATATAAAAGTTATGAACTTCCAGAATTTTATCACTGATGGCCTCTTGAAGGCAAAAATGTGTTGAAGCTGGGAGATTCATTAACAAAAACAAATGATACGGCATAATTGAATTGAGTTAATTTTGTTAATTTTTGAATGGCTGTGGACCACAAAATCGTGCAAATATGCAAGCGCATACAGTAAATCAAGTACAAAATTCAAAACTGCATCATCTGTGAATGCAGCGTTACGACCACAGAAATTTTAGGCTTTTCTGCCATTCGGGTCAGCTTTTGCACAAATTTAACTTTTGGCAGGCCTCCTGCATCTCTGGCAGCCTACACTTGGACCTTGCATTGACAGATATGTTGGAAAAGACTGTTACTTCAAGTATGCTAGCAACTGATGTAGTTATATAAACAGAAATGAAAATTATTTACATTTTTGCACTCAGTATCACTTTTGATATGAGCGTTACGGAGTTAAAAGCCACTGTGAAGACTGAGTGCTGAGCTTCATTGTTACCATCTCTGCTGTGAGAGTTTTGCAATTGAGGTTTACTTTTGCCATCTGGTGTATTCATTTTTTTTTGCAGCACTGCTGGTTAGTCAAGCCTTGCAGACATTTGCTGAAGACTGAAATAAATTACAACTAGAAAAAAGTCTTAACTTTGGGCAGCCATTTTCTTTGAGAACAAAACTGAGTATAGGGTGTCACGCAAGAACATATAATCAAAAATTACTTTTTTCGCAGTTTTTATCTTTTTATATTCCAGTTAATATTCGTAAAAGTGGAGATTGAAACAACTATGCTTTAGTGGTGGTCAATGCCTATGTGTTGAGCATGGTATTCCATTTGCCTCTCACTTCAGAGTCATTCTTTTGGCACAATCAGTCAAAGCTGCTGTTGATGAAAAGCATAAAAATAAGATAGTGCCTACTGAAATGTAACCTTTACCCCCAGTTTATAACTGGCAAAGTGTAGATTGGAAAGGCAATATACATTTCGTGAAGTTATTTTTTTTGGATTGTGAGCCATTTTTGGTTTTTCATTACTGTCTTTTTTTACGTGTTCCTAAACATCAATCAAGTGAAAAAATTAATTTGCTATTTGTAATTCAAGACAATATGAACAGCTACGGAGCTGAGAAAAAAGAAACTTAATGTTGTACTTGGTTCACACTGTTCTTGTGTCTACATTGTTTGTTGCCATTGGCTGCTATTTGCAACTGTTAGGTTACGCATTAATACGCATTAATTTTCTTTGTTATGTCTGAAATTTGGCTCATACTTGTTGCTTCAGTTCCACGAGGCTAATATGTAGCTGTGTTTTGCAGAAATATAGAAGCAAAGCCGCTGGAAATGGCAGGATTTGATTAACCAAGTGTTTTAAGTTTTTAAAGTTGTTGTGGAGTGTGTGTGTGTGTTTTTTTTTTGCAGTTAGTGTCATAATTTTTATGCTGCTAGGAATTGCAGTAGTTAATGGTTTGTGGTAACAGCATTTTGCGGGTGTGTTGAGTACTCAGAAGATTGAGATTGTACACGTGTCTGTGGGTGCAGCTATTTTAGCCACCTTTTATACATATTTTGTTACATTTTATTTCTGTGGAATGCAGCTTTGTTTGTTGGAAAACTTGTGTTTCCCATGTAACTGTAGATCAGCAAAGTGGGCGCATTGATATTGTACTCGAAGCATCTTTTTTAAGCCAATGCTTCCATGATTTCAGTTCCAGCTATATGAGCCGGCTTCGGCAGATTAAGTCTTCTACTACCCTTTCTTATCACTCTCCCATTAGCTAGCCTTTGTGCCTGCTTTGCACGTATGATGAGAGGGAGAGAGTGTCCCATAACTACCAACATGCCACAGCAAACGGCAGAACAAATTTCTGTTCTGTTTTTCTTTACAGACGAGCATTCAGAAGTTATGCCGATATCTTTACTATGCTGTAAGCCAACACTCTCCATTAGTAGCGCCGTGTCAAGCAAAGGCATCGAAGGGGTCCTTGAGGCAGCATTGTTTAAGCATACAGCTGAAGTGAGGACTTAGCTACAAACCTTCCTAATTGTCTTTCTGTGCTGCCATAGATGCAGTATCTGTAGTAAATGTGCAGCTGGCAGAAAACTCCAGTGGTTTTCCTTGGAAAACCGGTGTGTGCAATGTTGGCATCTTTTTGTTAATTGATGAAAGGTAGCATACAAACATTTGATTCCTACCATGTTAAAGCAATGGCTGAAGTGTAAAACTGTGGCCACATGTCAAAAGTTTATTGTCCAACTTTTTTTGCAGTATTTTTCCTTAGAATAAAGGATAGAGCACTGAAGCAACCATGGGTTGACATTGCAGTGCCTGGCATAAAGTGCTGTGTGAATTAGATCAAGAGCTCGAACATCGTTCTTTGCTCCTGCCCTCTTTTCACTTTCCAGCAGTGTTCAAATTTACGAACACCTCGAAGACTTTTTTAATTTGAAGTTCCTGTGACATTTTGCAATACAGGAGATTAGGCAAGGTGAATGCTTCTTGAGATGCTAGCGAAAATAAAAAATAGGCAGCGACGAACGTAGCACCACATAATCACTTTAATAATCACAAGCTGTATATAGTTACAGTAAGAAATTAGACATTATTAGACAGTTCTGCACCGAGCACTTTGACCTACCATGGTGGGTGGCTTCGGGGGTATGGCCTTCAGCTGCTGAGCTCCCAGCCGCAGGATCGAATCTCTGCAGCTGTGACCACATTTGCTGAAGATGAAATGCAAAAAAGCATATGTGCTGTGTGATGTCAGCATATGTTGAAGAACCCTGGTGGTCTGATTTAATATGGAACGCTCCTAATGTATTCTTAGGTCTGACAAAATTTGGCCACTGGTGTGTCATGCATGCTGATTGCAGTGAACTAAATAGCTGTAACCACTGTAGATCAAGTAGATGACACCAGTAATAAGTGCAGGTAGTAGTAATAACAATGGCTCTCTGTTGTATTCAAGGTGTGAAACCAAAGTGCTTGTTTTGCAGTGTTGCTTCTTGATCTGCGGCTTTTTTTTTTCTGAAAATACTTTATTCAGTGCTAAGTAGCCATCTTGATGTCAAAGCACATTAATGTCTCAGGATGTTAATCAATGAACACTGCACATTGAATGAACTGTGTGGATTAGATAAATGGAAGTAGCTCCGTTGTGTACTGGTGGTGTGCAAATTAGGTGTAATAAAGTGCCCAATTCACTACTTTTTTTTAGCAATGTGTGTGTTTATCTATAGTGCATGAAGTTATTAAGTATGCCAGTTTCCATGGTGCAGCATTTTTGCAGGCAATTTTCCAGTAGGGACACCATGAAAGGTATTTGCGGCACTATACTTCTCTCTGGCTGAATTCCACAATTATTTCAATGGAATAATTGCGTCCTTCATATACAAAACTTGTTGCAAAAATCAAATTTATTTTATTTTGATATGTATGCAAAACTTTCCATTATTCAGGTGTGAGTATAGTTTTGTGGAAATGCCTTCCTGAAAAGTATTTCTAAACTAAACTAAAAGCAAGCATTTATTCAGAAATAGGGATCCATGGTTGACGAAATGGTAGTTATTTGAAGCGATAAATTGATAGTGTTTATTACCAACAGAGACAACTAGCTCATTTGTTTGCTAGACCGGCCTCATTGCTGTTGCCACATGAAATACTACAGATGGCTTGTATATGGAGTCGCAGGAGTCATGATGGTGATGCCTATAGTCGCCAAAATAAGTGTCAAGTTGATTATAGAAGCATGCAGGTTCTTGCTCCTGGTTCAACACTGCAGCAGCTGTGACAGTGGTGTAAGCCATCTGTGCAATTGCTGGAGCTGACTTGCTCTAATTTGGAAGTCAGCTGGCTCATCTGTGTTCTTTACACCAACAGTGGAAAGCATTGCACTGATGTTACTGTTTGTTTCCAAAACTGATTTGGCTACAGGTCATAAAATTGTGCTTGTTGGAGAATAACCTGAACAGCATGTATAACCTACTAGGGGTATCTGAAAGCATCCACAAGCAGCAACCTTTTGTTTCCTTTCTTTGCAGAGTAACAGTCCTAACTGGAACTGAAAAAGTTGCATCAGCAGTTGTGTGACTGTGTGCACATGAAGCTCTGCTTTTTTTACTGTGTGCTGTCTTATGGTGAATTGTCGTTTAAGATGTGTACTACCTTTGCCAAAAGAAATAAGGCAGCGGGGTTTGCTTATCTGCTGTATAGTGGGCCTCTTACAGCACCCCTAAAGACCAAAATATCTTGAAAGGTGAAGACAAGGGTTCTGCTTACCTTACAAAGATTCAAAGCTTAGAGGGTGCCATAAGCGGTCCACTAAGCAGCTAAGAAACAAACTCCATTGCTTGGTTACTTTCGGCAAAGACTGCACATATGCTGATGACAGTTTATTCCAAAAGGTGCAGCTTTACAGGACTGGAGAAGTAGGTAAAGTTAGTATACGTATAACTCGCTGTGATATTACCGGGAATGGTGTTGCCAAATGTTGTTGCACAGACAAGCTGCGAGTAGAAGTTGTGAGGGGTGCACATGCATGTATTTCATGTCATCTGGAAAATGTTTGTATGAAAGGTGTTATCCATTGACATGTACAGTGAAAGAATATTTCAACCAAAAAACCTAGATGACTGCATTATTGGGTTATGAGTCTCTAAACTGCTTATGACAACTAATTATTGATGTGGCAGGACATGGAAAATTTTTTCGCATGCGGGAAGGCATGGGATGGCCCATTTTATTAAATCATGGCCTTTGCATGGCAGCTTGCCTGTGAAAGGGCTGGTTGTATGTTTCAGTACCACCCTGAGTTGTATACCTCAGGTGGGAAAAAAAAAATGGTGGTTTTCTTTTATCATTATCAGCCAGCCTATGTTTACTGTTGGACAAAGGCCTCTCCTAGTGATATCCAATTAGCCCTGCCTAGCGCCAGCAGCAGCCACCTTGTCCCAACAAATCTTTTTATCTCCCCTCCTAACTGATAGCAAGCTGGTAGCAAGCATATTTGAAACCTGCTGCCTTGCCTACACATTGTGGCTGATTTTCCTGCTGCAGGAAAGATCATGACTTCACAAAAATTGCAGATCTACTACTACTTATGCTGATCTGAGAACTGCCAAACATATCCAGTGGGTGCACCCAAGTGAATGCTCACTGTGCAGTGAACAACACAGCAAGTGATAGAAAGGAAGTTGAGCGCAACATTATGAGAGAGAGTATAGGGGATTGCACAAGAAATACAAGTTATGACATTGTAGCAGAAAAGAAGTAGCACTGCAGAGTATATAACTGGTTGGCTCTTAGAATGACAGAATGAGTGCAATAGACTGGAAACAGTTGAAGGCAGAGAGTTGGGTGCAGTATTGAGGTTAATCAATTTGCAGACGTGGAGTGGCACAAGTTTTAATTTGCGGGCACTGGCTACAATTTCCAGCAGTGCTGCAGCATGCATATCATAAGGGCACTATCTGTAGCCTTTTGAATTGAGAGCCCTTGAGCACAAGACAAGCGTTGCTGAAGGTTGGTGTGTAAGGTTTTTGTCCCAGAGTGGAATTGCCCTGGCTGCTGTGGCTGTTTTGTGAGTTCAGAGCTCCATATCATACAGAGGCAATTTTACTACTTCAGTGCCAGTACATCGATGGTGTGCTGGAAGATGTGTGGTCTGTAGTTTCTAATATGTCATATATTGAAAAGCCTGTTAGTTTGGCGAGTTGACAGCTTGTGCTAAAACATTCAAACATGGTTTTGTTTTGAGGAAGTTGTAAAAACTAGATGCACAAGGAACAAGTGCTTGTACTTGTGTGCAAGGTGCACATATACACATGTGCATCTGATGTTTGTCCAATTTATGCCACAATTTTTTAAATAATATGCACTTAACTGCCTAACATGCATATGAATCTTGATGAAAGCATGTGCAGTGAGATTTGCTAAGACAGCCTGCACATTGGTGTTGCATTTTCTTGCAGGCAGGACAAATCTGAGGATTCTCTGCAAGTTGAGTGTGTCCTACACACTACAAACTTTTATCACCTTCACAATGTTCCACATTGTGCCCATCACATGATGTGCCAGAAAGAACATGCCTGGTGTGGTCAGTTTTCATGACAAGTCTATCAGTCACAAACGCTATTGTATGCCCAGGGTCTGGCACTATTTTCATACTTGAAATAAAGTACAGTGCAGTAGGCATGCATGATGGCATGATTAATGAAGCAATGCAAGGAGATAAGCAGCAGTCAACATGAAGTATAGTAGGCATAAAGTCAGATTCATGGACTACAAGTGCGAAAGCAATGGGCAGCGAGCTTTTTGGTAATTGTACCACTGAAGTGTTGATAGTGCTTTGAGGAGGAGACCTCTGAGGCTCATGGGTTACCTTAAAACAAAAGATTCAGAAAACAACCAGTGGCAACAGAAAATGCTAGATTAATGTTAACTCTCTGTGACCAAATGAAATTAAAAAAGGAAAGGGAAATTTTCTAGATGGGATCCTACTGATTCGATCGGTGCTAGTTTATTAGTACAAGCCTAGTAGTAACTGGTACCAGTAGCTGCTGAGATAGCATCAAAATGTTATAATAAAATTATTTCTTGTTTAGGTCAAATTTTCCTGCATTAGCAAGGTGAAAAGTTGGGCTGGTTGGTGCATGGTGCATGATTGGTGCATGTCAACCTTATCGCCTGGGCAGCTTGCAGAGGCCGGCTCCACAGTTTTTCCATATGGACTTCGTTTGTTCCACCCGACGTAGCCCTGCTCTTCGGAGGCCTGTTACCATTGCAAGGCCACGCCAAGAGAGTGTGTCGAATTCTCCATTCAGAGGCGTGGAGGCAAGCTCGCTTTTACTCTGACTGCCTTCCAGCTGTGAACATGAACAACACCAAAGACGGATGCGAGAACAACCGTTTTCGCCAAGATCGTTGGGTAGCCAACCAAACGGCAGATATCCTCTGGCACCAAATCCTAATGCAGCTCCCGAAAAAGCAGAGCCCTTCAAGACCTCAAGGGCAGGAGCTGGTGGTCCTGGGCGAAGCCCCAGTTTCTGAAACAACAACCAAGCTGTTGAACATGGGACCCAAGTTCAGCGTGCCGCCACGTCCCGTTAAAACTGAGCTTCTCGGCCTTGTGAGGGGGATCGCATCAAAGGCCAAGAAGGACGGCGCAGACAGGTGCATTGACAGCACTGTGGAATGCCTCCCTGGACGACCACCTCGAGCAGGCCCCAACCTTTTGAAGACAACGGTGGCGACCCTACGTGGAGCTGACCTGCGGCTACTGCAATCCGATAAGGAAGGAAGATTTGTTCTAACGTCGCTTCCAGTCTACAACGAAAAAGCGGACAAGGCAATAGCTGACAACTTCAAACAGCTGGTAGGTGTGAAACCCACAAGATTGAAGAAGGAAGCAATGACGATGTGCGAAGACATGGGCTTGACGAAGATGGCCTCCGCCATAGACAAGTGTGAAGAGACAATCCTGTCGATCTTCTTCACAGCCAAAGCCCTCAAAGAAGAGTGTCCGTTCAGAGCCATTGTATCGGAAAGAGGAACCTGGCAGAGGATTGTGGGCGGTTTTCTGCAAAGGGCCCTATCCGACCTCTTGGTAGACAACGCGTTCCTAATACGAAAACCATAAAGTGTGGATGACTTCCTTCAAGGCACCTATCCGCCCGACGTGAGCGGCTTTTCGATAGATGTGAAGGGCTTATACTATTCGCTTCCACAGCCATTCGCGAGAAGTCGAAGAATGCATTGACCGACACGGCGTTGTAAAATTCCAAAACTCCAGTGGGCTGTCGAAAGGAAATTTTATGGAATTACTTACCAGCTACCTGCATTCTACTATCATCAGCCACAGGGGGAGTCTGTACATTCAATGGGAGGGGATTTGCATAGGGTCTTCGCTCGCCTCCATTTTAAGTGATTTGTTTCTCGCGCATATTGACAGACATCTAATTACTGCTCTTTAAGTGACAAGCATCATAAAAGTGTTCCGTTATATGGATGATTACCTAATACTCTACAAATTGGACAGGTCCGATGGACAGCCTCAGCCCCTTGACCAGATCATTATCTTCAAAGAAGAACTAAAAAGACTAGAAATAACGAGCGAACACCCGGAAAACAGCTTTCTGCAATTTCTTGACCTGACGCTAACCTTTCGAGGCGTTTACATATGCTGGCGGTACGGACCACGAAGCAAGAAGGGACTGCTCCCCTACACATCTGCGCATTCCAAGATCACCAAGTGGGGAATAGCAAAAGCAGCAATGAGAGCCACATTGACAAGATCTTGTCATCATGAAGTTCAAGGCAGTTTTGACGCCCAGGACCGTCGGTTTAAAGCAGCAGGTTACCCGACGAGACTGCTATCCAGTGTCGCAGAAGGGATTCTGCAAGCACTTAGAGGCAGGAAATACATCACAACCACCTCAGAAGAAAGGAAGCCGTACGCGGTCATTCCTTACATTCATGGCATTTCCTACAACCTCAAAAAGGTAGGCGCAAGGGCTGGCATTAAATTGCTCATGTCAGCACCCAACAAGTTAAGAAGCCTGTGTGCCAAAGTCAATAGCGAGCAAAGAAAAAATCAATGCAAGAAAAAGCACCGGACAAAACATGTGAATTGTGTGAAAAGCATTGTGTATGAAATACCTCTGTCATGCAGACGCATCTGCATTGGTCAAACTGGGCGCTGTTTAAATGAACAGCTTCAAGAGCACAAAAGGTCCCTAAAGGGCGCCATCAGCAGTGAACTAGCAAAGCATTGCAGAGAGCATGGATGTGCTCCGCAGTTTAACAACGCAATGGTCATCGCGTCGTATTTTGATCAACGTACCATGGAGATTGAAGAAGCATTCAACATCAGAAAAAAGAGCGATGTATGCGTCAGCATACCTTCGATAGTGCTTCGTGACAGCGAAATAGATTATCTGCGTGCATAGTTCTAATCTGTTACCACATGTACACCTTATGGGTTTTTTCTTCTGTCCTTTCCTTCTTGCACGAGCGAGATGTATATATTCGACGAACGTGCATTAAAAATCTGGTTGTTAGTCAGCGTCGTGCCCCTCCTGTCCCTTCTTTGTCTCGTGCTGCACTCTTCCTACCACAAGTTCCTACATTGTTTTATGTTTTTTTCCAACTTTATGGAAATGTTGCAAATTAATGTTGTAAGGTAATATTTCTTGAACGTTATTTAAACAACCACAAAAAAAATTCTGACATTTCCTAGGGAAGAGCTATGCCTTTAGAGGCTGGCTAATTTGGGATGAAACTAAGGCCCATGATAATTCAGAGGCATTGGCCCCATGCAATGCACTGCTAGGCCTTGCCACTCAGCACAGAAAGTTAACTGCCTCCTTCCTTTTTCATTGTGACTGTCTATTACTGAACTGCATATAGGTGACCTGATGGCGTTTATAAATGCTAATCTACATGAAGATTGGCTTTTTTAGGTCCTTTTGGTAGTGCATCTCAACTGAAGGTATCCTTGATTTTTTTTGTCCTATTTTGGCAAACTGGAGCAGCATGTTAGCATTTTTAAACACTTTTAAAGCCAGAGAAAGAAGTATGACCACACTGTAGAAAGAAATGGCAGGGAACATTGCCAGGGGCAGTTGTATGTTGCCATTTTGCAGGTAGTGTGGTGGCCTGCTGTGTGGAGTGAGCCTTTTGTTTATGACATATTGCAATTAAGTGTTTGATGCACCAGTATTTCACGGAAGAGCGTGCATCTTGCGGTGATGTAACAGATTAGTGAAAGCAAAGAAAAATACCCTAGTAAGTTCCTGGAAAGCCTTGAGAGCTGCTGTCTGCATCAAAATGTTCTCTTCAAACACCGTTGAAGATTGAAACCAGCCTGACATTAATGGCGCAGTGTAAAAAGGGTAACCAACACTGTGCGAAGAAATTGTGTGCGATGTTACCGACCAGAATACAGGCTCCTGCATGTGAACCTTAGCACCTCAATGATGGCTTAGTGGCAAAACATCCATTTTGTATGCTGGAAGTACAGAGCTCAAAGCATGGCGCACTACTGGGAATTTGATGATCTATTTTGTTACTGCCCTGAAAGCATACATCGCAGCATATGCTTTAAGTGCAGTAGCATAATTATGAAACGCCAACTAGCCCACTAAACTGCCTTGTTGCTGATCTTTCTGGGTGCAGCCATTCCCCACCCTGATTTTGTCAACGTTGCCAGAAGTGAAATGCTTGGAAAGGTTGCTGCCCAGTCTGTGAGTTGGGACCAATACAAGGAGTGTCACTATAGAAACAATTATCCATGCAGAAGCGTACATGTGTGAAGAGCTGTGGCTTGTTTCACCACAGTAAAAAAAACAAAAAGGATCGGAAATTTCAACTGGAACCAATTGTACATTCCATTCGCCCCAACCCTTTGGACCCAACATGATCAAACTGGATCCAGTTGGACCAAAGCAATTGGACCCATTAGGCCCTAGGCAGTTATTGCATCCAGAAAATATTCATAAAAATGTACAAGTTGTGCAAAAAGCACATTGTGAGAAATATTTCTACAGCTTAACTTGCATATTATTAATGTGCAAAAGGAAAACTGATTTGTGAGGACTTCAGGGAGAGACTGCCCTGTGCCAATCATTTTTTCAGGGGAATTGAAAATGTGAGAACTACATGCTTTTATAAAAATCAAGGCCATTAGACACGCATATATCACATACAGGAAACGCTACATATTCAGACACTAATAGCATAAGCTCAATATGTATAGCCCGCCAGATCTTGAGTTAGCGTGCTCCACGGCCACCTTTCTTCTGCTCCTGTGCAGAAAATGCAGCCATCGAACACACTAGTTAAAGATTTGGCTGGCTGTACAGTCAGACCGGAATGAAACTTTAACACTCATACATATGCCATACTTTTCTACTTTGGACCGTGATATTCCTTTACAACTGGTTTAAATATGTAATTTCATATACCCTTTACCCAGTAACAAGAATCAGGCTGGTTGTATACTGTATCTGAAAGCATATAGGTAATATATTTTGTTTTGTTCACTGGTGCTGTTAGTGTTTCATTCTGGCCTTTGCATATCCCATTTCATAACCCAGTTTATAAGACACTTATGATGGGTCCAGTGGCACTTGCCCATTGAGCGCAGTTATTTCAGTTTATTTATTTATTTATTCCCATACCCTAAAGGCCTCAGGGGGCATTACAAAGAGGGGATACAATACTGTCAATGTGATGTTGTCGTGTTAGGTTGCTTGATATGTTAACCCCTAAGTATTTATGTATGCTGACCGTTTCAATATTTAGGCTTTTTATTGAATAATGCTTGGCTATTGGGTTCAACGTAGCCATAAAACTCAAATTTTGTCTTAGCAACGTTACTTTCCATCTCCCAATGTTTGCATCACTCAGCTAGTTCATTAAGGTCTGATTGTAAAAAACTGTGTCTGAAGGTCCATTTATCTCCCTGTAAATAACACAATCGTCCGCAAGTAATCTTACAGTGGAGGAAAGGTTATTACTAATGTCATTGATATATATGAGGAAAATAGGCCCAAGCACTGTACCCTGCGGCACCCCAGATTTTACATGAGCCAGAGGAACTCACGCCATCTATGGAAACAGACTGATAATGACTGGTTAGGAAATCTGCAATCCACTGAACAGTGCTGCTGTTGCTATTAACGCCAGTAAGTTTCCATATCGAAGCTTTTGAAAAATCAGTGAATATGGCATCAATTGGTAATGAAGCGTGCAGTGCTAAATGAAGGTCAGTTATTATTCAAATAATTGTGTTTCACAAGACACTCACAACACCGCTGTGGAAACCGTGCTGGTTAAGCAAAAAGTAATTTTGCCTGCAGTGATAGGTTTGGGACGTTAAGCTCCATAAACCAAAAACTATATTCAATCGGAATGCTATTCCAACTGGGACTAGTTGGAAATCCATTGCTTTCAGTTGTTTTCATGTTTTTCTTGATTTGTTTTTTTAACTGGGAGGTCATAATGGATGATTTCTTCATAAACCATAGTGTTATTTCTTTGGTTCTGTGAATTCTCAAAATGTTTGGTTTGGTTTAATAGGGTTTAACGTCCCAAAGTGACTGGAGCTATGAGGAGTACCATAGAGGAGGGCTCCGAATAATTTTTACCACCTGGGGTTCTTGCGTGCACTGACATCACACAGTAAATGGGCCTCTAGCATTTGGCCTCCATCAAAATGGGACTGCCGTGGCCAGAATTGAACCTGTGTCCTTCGGGTCGGCAGCCGATCACCATAACCACTGAACTACAGCGGCATGTGTATGTGGCCTTGTGAGAATGTGTGGCACCCACACCCCCAGGAAATTAGTGTGTGTATGACGTGCCACATCATCCTAGGTGGTAGTGGTAAAAAAGCTTTATTGACACTTTTAAGAGGTCTCCATTGGCGAAGGCTCTTGGGACAAGGTCCTTAATTATGGTCTGTACCATTGGAGCTGGATAGACATCAACCAAGGCAGTGAAAGATCCAGCCCATTTTTCTATTTTTTGCACAGCTTTGATAGTTTTCACACACACTTAAGATTTTCAAGGCTATTGTGAATCGGAGAGTGTAGAACTTGTGCTTTTCTTTTGTTAGGCAGCTGAAGACCAAGGAGCTGTGGCCAAGGGCACCTGGTTCAAGACAACCAAACTATTTCCTGTGTGAGCAAAAGTTGAGAAATACTGACACCAACCAATTTACTTTCAACCCAACATTTTATGACCAGCTCTGTCCCTTCTTCAGGGGTGACTGAAATAGGGTTGGTCTTGAAATGTTGGGTTGAAAATAAATTGGTTGGTGTCAGTATTTCTCAACTTTTGTTTCAAAACCCAACCAAGCAGACTTCCGTCAAAGATTTGTTCAAATTATTTCCTGTGTGGATCATATAAGGTAGTGCACATACCTAAACATGCTGAAAGATTTGCAGAGCATTCAGCAGGAGGCTTGAGGCACTGCCTGTTCAGGTTCCGGCTACCATGTCTAGAAACATGGAGCATCGGGTTCAACTGTGTTTGCACCATAGGTCGGCAGACTCACTCATGAGTGAACTCACTCGGGCTCACTCAGGCTCATTTCAGATTATGATCTGAGTTGTGAGTGGGTCCGGACTCACATTCAGATCATGATGTGAGTTATGAGCACGGGTTCACATTCACATCATGAACTGAGCCTTAATGAGTCCGGTCTCACATTCAGATCATGATCTGTCAGTCCAGTAGACTGTGGTCTATCAAATCTAATAAGTCCATGATCTGAGGTTGAACAATCCCATGATCCTGAGTGAATCCATGATGCCGACTGGGCACGAGTTCATGATGTTCATAAATGCAAGTTCCCTGTGCACTTATAATGCCTAATACACTTTTGGTTGGGATGATGTAGAGAAATGTCATTATTTCATGGTATGTAATTTTTATGGCTGTTGCACTCTAGAACTTTACTAAAAGGCAAGAAAAGTTGCTGCACTTTGTTTCGTTGGATATTAGGTGTAGCTTGCTGTATCACGTTGCTCTAATTCTTCCTTTGCCGTTTTTTTAATTGGTTACAGAACACATGCAGTGGCCTCAGGTCTCTACGTCCCGCGAGTGGCAGCTACAAGCCTCTGGGCCTCTCAGCCAGGCCTGGCTTCTGGCTAGCTGCAGTTAATAGTCGCATCACCATGTTTTTAACAAATTTTGAGGGCGTTTAATTTAGGTGTGTAACTTGGGCCATTGGGTGTAAAAGCGATTCAGCTGTCCAATGTCTCAGCGAGTCCTGAGTCAAAGTGATCCTGTGTGTATTGAGTTGAAATGTGGGAGTGAGCCCAGAAAAGTGAGTGCAGATGAGTCAAAATGAGTGAGCCCAGATGAGTCATGAGTCAAAATGAGTGAGTCCAGGTGAGTTCCGAGCCGAAATGAGCGGTCCCAGACGAGTCATGTCAAAATGAGTGAGTCTAGATGTGTTGAGTCACTATATATGGGTGGTTGACCCTGAATGACTGTGAATTTGAATGAGCCCAAGTGAGCTGTGAGCCTAACAGTTTCAGTTCATGGGCTCAGGTGAGCCCAGGCCTCTGTGAGTGTGAGTTTGAGTGAGCCCGTAGGTTGACCTAACTTTTGTGGGTGAGCTGAGTGAGCGCTCATGATTTTGATTTTCTGATTCATGATTTTCTACCTACTTCGTGGATGTCTGTACGGGAAGGAAAGTGAATGTAAGTAACCTATCATAGTGGGGCTACAGGCAACGCACCTTTGACCTTAACCTTCAGCATATATAGTTGTAGTAGAACAACTTTATTCATGGAAAGTGTGAGAAAGAGAATCGCGAAAAATTCGAATTGAAGTTCATTGTGGACTCTTTTCCAGACTATGTCAGGTGGCTACACAGCACAGCCTTGCAGCAACCTCTTCAGCCCTGCCCGTCGCACGGAATTGTACCTTTGTGTCCAAGCTGGACAATGCAGTTTCCCACTGCTCTAGGCCGGAGAGTTGCAGATGCTCAGGGGTTTGTCCACGGAGCATTAAACAAAATGTGATCGAGAACAGCTTTGCGTGCTCTGCACTTAACGCTGTCCGGTCTGAATTCGTCCAGGACGAATTTGGAATAAATGTCGAGATTAATAAAAGTTCCTGTTTGTAACTGCCAGACTACCCCTTGCCTTTTGTTGAGCGAGTGATGAGGGAGAGGGGATTTTAAGTGTCCTGATTATGTAGTGGGGATCCGAATCGCTCAAAACCAGGCCGACGAATTTTCGGGCATGGCTTGCTTTTTGGTTTCTTTCGGGTGGAGACCACCTTAATTGGTCTTAAATTTTGTCACCCATCGGAAGCAGGAGCTGTGCTATATGGTTATTGCTGCAACCGATACCAAAATTATAAAATTCTGGGAGCATTTAAGTCTGCGTACACGGAGGAATGCGAAAGCATGTTTTGAGGAAATGTTTTTGACTATAGGAAAGGGCGCAGTACCTGTCAGATGTCGACATCTCGCTAGACACCTCAACCCTGCAAAAGTGTGTTTTGACAAAAGGAAAGGGCGCAGTAGCTCTCGGAGCTCGACATATCTCGGTGGACACTTCAACCCCACTTTTACAGTTTGCGGACACGTTTTTGCCGACATAGCTAGCTTAGTAATGCTTTCGCATTAATAAGCAACTCTACTCTAAAACGGCAATACCAAGCTTTGTACATATTGTGTAAATAGTTTGTGTATATTACCTGTCCCCCTATTCTCTGTCTGTCCCTTCACCTATAGGTGCTTCAGTATCGATGGCAGATGCCGGGGCTAGCAAAAATCTTTTACTTCCTTTTTATTATTATTTTAATAAAACCATGCACTTACTACTACTACTATTTTGAGAAAGGGGGCTCCGTATACAATGCAGTATTCAAAATTCTATTCAAATAACCCTTCAGCATGCAGTTTTCAAACGCTCACGGCCATGGAGGCACACGTTTGGAAGCCTGCAAGCTGACGGCGCGCGCTTGTAAGTTCTCTGCAGCAGAGAGCGAAGGTGATCAGCAGAGCCACAGAAAGCGCCCGCATGGCGGCCCGCCCTGCATGGTTAACACCAGGCCTAGGTTATAGGCACCATACTAGCATGGTGCCCGTTGTTGTTGTTGTTAACCACTGATCTCCACTAGGGCTCTGGATGCCGCATTCTGAAGTGGGCGCAAGTGAAGCCACCGGAAGTTGGATGGCATGTCCCGAAAGTTCGGTGTCTGCTGTGTATTTCAATGCAAAAAGTCGCGTCTTTCACCCTTCCGTCCTCAGCTTTTCGCATTGTTTTCATGTAATGTCTACTGTAATATCAAAAGTATAAGCAAGCTAAACGTGATAAATGTGAGCATTGTTTGGGAAACACTAATTTCAGAGGAACCGGAACATGCATGCATGTCTCACCATGCCGCGGCAAAGGGGTACGTGCATTAAACACTATTTTCTGACCTGGTTCTTGCCTTCCGAGGGTAATTAGGAGTAGTGGAATGACGATTAGCCTAGGTCATCTTGAAAACAAATTTTCGTGTATCAAAGAAAAGGCAATGGCACGGAAATCGTGACACTCGAAGAGCCACTAATAATCGTGAAACAGCTGCCGCTGTTTCAATTTCAGGTTGGTGGTGGACATGTCTCTTCTCATCGATGACAGGGGATGTTTAGCGCTTTGGTGTGCCATTTGCCTTACATACGTGCTTTTAATCTAACTCTATAGCACAGCCACATTTCATCTACACAGCACGAGAGAAACGACTGACGAGAAAGACGAATGCAGCAGCGCATGTGACAAGCGCTGCTAGAAGTCAACTGCACCAAGCATCACGAATAAAAGCCCATTCAGGCATAATTTGCGACAGTGCGAAACAGTACTTGATACACTCCGTCGAAAAAGCAGTACCATATACATTTTGGACGCGCTAATGTGAACCAGCAGAACACCGACGGCACCTCACCAGATTGTGGCCTCACCCTAGCTCGCTCCGGTTCGGTAAAATGGCCTCTGCAAAGTCGGCTGCCTAATGAAGGTTTCCACCTATTCTTTATTAAATTTATCCCCAATTGATAGTATAACTTGGGCTTAGAACGCGACAACGTGCATCACAACAAAGAGCAGAGTTGGCGACGCTAGCGCAACAGGACGACAGAGTGGGCAGACGAGGCTCCGTAGTACGTATTGTGTGCAGCGACGTTCTATCGTCTGCTAGTGTCGTCCCATAGCGATGCAATGGACCCTCATTTTTTAAACGTCTTTCCCGACGACTTTGCTGCTTCCTCATGCAGTTGACGGCGCAACAGGTAGGCACTGTCACGAAGAAAGACGAGAACGTCGAAAAGGCAAAATGCTAAGCGGAAAACGAAAACTAAAACTGAAAAACTGCGCTGAGGTCCGATTTCGTGCACTGACAAAGGCTGACGTCGGGGCATGCCACTCAACTTCCGGTGGCTTCACTTTCGAGCGCCCGATGCGGCATCCAGCCCCCCTACTGGAGATCAGTGGACGGCGCGCAATGAAGTAGTGCGCTGCTAGGATTCGCTAGCCCTTGCGAGACGTCACAACGCGCCAAATTTTGAACCTCTCAACGCAAACACCACTCTCATCATCCGCTTGGTATTTAATTTCTGATGTTCTAATCCCTATTCTCCGTCCCTGAATGATTGATTACATATACCTTTCCACATAGAGGTCGAAGGACACCGCCTTACTCGACATCAGGCTGTGGGCAGATACCTCCGAACGCTCCTCGTACACAAACCCTTACAAAAGGGAACAAAGTTCCGAGTGTTCAGTAAATGCACTATGTGACACGCCCATTTTTTCCTGTTTTCTAACTAGTTTTCATCTTCGTGCATAAGATCAGTCTTTTTCATCTTTAGTAGATAAACAACAAAAAAAGTCTGTTGAAGTTGGTTGTTCTCTATCATACGGAAGGGACCTGCACTTTGAAACCAGCTTAACTTCGGGTTAGGTTCAAAGTTAGTGCACGTGACACGTGCACCAACTCTGAACCTAACCCGAAGTCTTCGTCTGTGTCCTGTGTGCGCCATATGCTGCTTTCCAAACCTGTCACATAATGGCCCAGCATAATTTGTAAACAGCTGCTTGTTGAGCAGAAAATGTTGTATGAATCTCCACATCCCCCCGTCCAATGCCACCTGTCCCAAGGGTTGTGAATAGTTTTGTAGCAGGGGCGAGGGGCGTAGCCAGGGGGGGGGGGGCTTATGGGGCTTCAGCTCCCCACCCCCCACCCCGAAATTTTTTCGAACTGTCACGCAACGCTGACCAAAACAACCACCGGCGTCGGAAGTCATTCTGGTTTTTGTCACCTACAGTGTCTTTTCCAGACTAGAAAAGACATTTTGGCGCGAACATTGCTAACTCGGGTTGGATTTCGTGGCAACGCCCATGCACCTGGAGTCATGTAATGCAAGGGGCCCCATCCTAGCACAAACTTTCAAGGGCCTACCAATGGCTCGCTGTTGCGACTAAAATTTCGGTGCAATTACTCGCAAGACACGCCCGGTGACAGCTGCTGCTGCGCAGTACACTGGAACGAAGGACAGTGTCATTGAGATTTTTCCCTGGCCGTTGCAGATGTACAAAAATGTAAAGGTTCTTGAACGACAAACATTCAATAAAATATTTGTCCTCTACTAGCTAATTTCATGGCCTTTACATTTTTCATATCAGTGGCATGGACTGCTTTGACGGTTCCCAAGTGATATAGTTCTAGACTTCGTGTGATATTTTCTTTACTTATTAAATATGCCAAAACATGGAAGCATTGGTATCAGTTATGTCTGCCACAAGTGAACGATAAGGGGATAGTTGGTATGGCATGATTACAAGGCACAAAACTGAGCAAGGGACAAGACACAGAAAAGAAGCAAACAGGACGAGCTCGTCCTGTTTGCTTCTCTCCTGTGTCTTGTTCCCTGCTCAGTTTTATGTTTTGTAATCATGTCTGCAACGATTTTTAAGACATACGAATACACTCTGTTACTTAAAAAATACATATTTCACTTGTCTAGACAGTGCGTAGCATTATCTAATACACAATGGCATTGTCAATGGCAATGCAGTTATTATTGTTGCATTTGATCCTTCCACAAATTCTATGAGGAGGCCCCGCTGCAACATGGCCCCCCCCCCCCCCACGATCAAAATTTCTGGCTACGCCACTGGTTCGCAGACATGCCTATCACATACCCAGACGTCAAAACGTGCAGCAAGCTTGGGCACCTTCTGACACATCCACCGCGATTGTGCCAGGCGCACAAAACGGTCCAGTGAGCAGTACGATGATGCTCACGGAGTGCCTCACAGCAATATGCCTAGCCCAGTTTGAGAACACTGGCAAATGAAAGTTCCGTATCTCTCATTGATAGCGACTTCTATCATTAGTGAGACATGTCTTGCTACCCAAATGTTTGAAAATAGTTCTGTAAACTGCCTCCTTGGATGCAGGACAACGGTAAATGCCACCCTGCAGCTCCCTTGCAAAGTGAAGCCATTTTTACAGACATACACATACATTGTGCATGGACATAATTTATAAAGTTTTAATTGTACTTTGCAAGCATACAATACATTATATTGAACTTTCTCAGAAAAAATGCCAAAACACTAGATGCTTCCAGCTGGGTACTATGCAGAGTGTTTCAGTGACTGGATAATGTGCTGAAGTTCATCCATTTTTTCATCATTGGAGCGTATGGCTCTCTCGAAAACTTCATGCTCCTGCAGAAGAAAAGAAGTTCGTAATTGGCAAATGATTTGCAAGAAATTAAAAGGACAGTTTTTAACAGGCCAATTGCAAAACCCTCAAACAAAATCCGGCCACATTGTGCGAGCAGCTTAGAGAAACAACAGGAGCTAGCACTCTATGAGCGAAAAAAAATAGAAAAAATTTAACATCTGTGCGAATGCAAATGTGCTGCCAATTGTGGCGTTCAATGGCAGTGTGTCTGTCCACGGCCAGCACATGAACCTGCATCTAGCCAGTGTGCCTGCTGAGGCCCCATTTATACACCTCAAAATTTTCTATCAGCATGCTGAATTTTGAAAATGTACAGCAGAGATTGCGGCAGAATTTATGATGCCGTGCTTCCCATGGCTAGCCTATCCATGCTTTTAGAATACATCTATACATAAGGCCCTGTGTTTCCTGAGAAAAAAAGAAAAGACTGCTTTCATTTGATCTTTGCACCCCACAAGGAGTCCTTGACGATCAGATTAAACCCGACTTCTACCCGAGAATGAGCTATGAAGAGTAGGTCATCAGAGCAAAGAGCTGACGGTACCACACGGAAACTAGTGCATGTGTTGTGCTTATCATAGAGTGTCGTTTTTAGCTATTTCTTGATTCTAAACCTCTTTCGATGCTTGTCATTCATGGTGTGGCTGAATTTCAGCACAAATCCTAAAAGTGTGTTTCAGAAGCACTAAGACACAACACAGGTGTTCACCGGGAGTCTTACTGGCATTATATCAAGCACTACTGAGTGCTCCAAGACTCTCGTGAATTTAAAAAAGCCGCGATTATGTCGAATGAACATTTGTGCTGTATATGAAGGCAGGTAGGCTCAGCACAGATATGCAAGTACTGTGCAGAGGACGCTAACGTACATGACTTTAATTATGAATAAATGAGCGAGAGGAAAAAAGGAAATATATAATTTTCTGAACAGTGTCCTTCTGCAACATACCATTTCTGCCAAAAAATAGAACACTTCATGCCCTGCGCACACATGCACACACACAAAAAATGCAAAAAGTAAATTAGTATTTATGGTCGCATAAAATAACATGAAAACAGAACCCCAATTATGAAGCTTTTTTCTCAAATAACCTGATTTGTACCCAAACTGGAACTAAAAAAAATAGTGCCTGATTTTTGTCATTTTTATACACTTTCAATTCTTTCCCCCACTAAAAAAAAAAGTACTAATAAAACTCGAAACAGAAGGGCCCTATGTATATAGAGCAGGAATTTAGAGGTTTGAGCAGCTCTTTAATTATGCATGCATTCAGAAGCCATCACAGTGCAACTGGACCATAGGAACACTGGACATAAAAGGAACGCCATCAAGGTGTTTGTCACAGTACATGCACACGCGGAGAAAGACAATACTGAGACTCTTTCCTTCTACCTGCCATCCTACAACATAAAAGATTCTCCAGAACTACTTTTTTTTCTGCATTTCAAATGAAATAAGCCTTCACAGTCTGTCAGGTTTCAAGGTCTCCCATGGTATACACTTCCACACCCTACACACACTTTTCTAGTTTCCCATTCTAACCTATCTAGTACCACTGTTCACGCCAAGTGTTTCTTGCATGCCCCTTATTATTGTTTCAAATGTGCATACAAACACTCCTCACAAGCAACTCATCCAGGTGTAACTTGTTTATGAGGGACCTTTGGACCGGCAGCTCATGGGCTCTCTTAGCGTTGGCGATGATTCCGCAGTGTGTGGCAATGCTGCGCCGCAAGCAGTCTGCAGCCTCATTAGATCTGCGATGCAAAGGCACAGTCACAATAATGTTTCAGTCAATAGGACATTAAAAAGTTTTCGCACAGTGCAATGAACTTCTGTGGTTCACCTATGTGGGAAGCCAACTGAACAAGCGCTGCCTTTCAGTGAAAAGACGGTGCGTGCATGGCTGGCACCTCGTGGATATGGATCGTACAACTCACTGGCCCTCCAGCCAACAGCACTGACCAAATGTCACAACATTGCAGTCGACTGTCTTGCGCCTGCTAGTAGGCAGCGTTTTCATAAAGATGTCGAGGGCTGCCGACATATTCAACATCGGGCTGTGGAAACAGCCGTCAACACTTAGAAATGACCAGGCCTAGGTGAATATCACTCTTCAGCCGGTTACAATCAGATGACATGTACTCTCAGCAACGAATGAAATGTGAACAAATCTGAGGTGCAACACAAAAACAACATATTAGCTCCTGGAGAGGAAACACAGGCAACGTTGACTTAACACTCCTGGAGAAGAGTCCTCGCGCCTTCGAAGTTAAAATCACCTGAGCGAGTATTGAGTTTCCCGTGGCTAAGAACTGGTTATTTTCCTGTTCGTGTCTCAGTTGTCTTGTTGTGTTCCATTTCTTGCTGAGTACATGTACTCAAGAACGAAAAAACTTTAATTGGTTGGATTTGGCTACAGCTTAGTTCAAACATCCACTGTATTGCTCCAATATCTCCTTCTCTTTCCAATTCTCTCTCCACAACCGAGTCCCTACATTTTTCTACCCCTGCTTTTTTTCTTCTCTCCCTTTTGGCTTGACTTGGCTGTTGCATTGGCATGCTTTGGCTTGATGCCTACAATGGGCTTCAGTTACATGACGACTCAGAATGTGCAACCAAAAATGGCTCTTTTTGTTAACAATCACGTGCAACATACGATCACAGGGAAAGCCATTCAAAGCATCTCATAGTGTTAACAATGACTCATATGCAGCCGCTTGTGTAGCAGGAATCACAAAAGGAGAGGGAAAGATATAAAAGCAGTATTTGGAATCACTGAGGGGACATTTTTTGACCGCTTATAGCAATACAAACCGCTGAGAGAAATACAAACTGCATTAAAAAAATTCTCACAGCCAGTGATCCTGTAAAGTTAGCACATACTGTAGCCAAGCTGGTTTAGCATGTTCTTTAAGCAAAGCCTGCAAAAGGTTAGCAAGACAGAAAATAAGAACACACACATTGGCAAATGGTGGGCAGATGCATGCGAGCGATTCCCTACTGGGTCCTGCTAACCTGTTGGTGCCGTTCTGTGAAGATTCCAGCAAAAGAATATTCCTTTCCTGCTGCACATGTACTGGCAGGTTTTTTAATGTTCAAGGCCGTTTCAATACGCAAGCTGCAACGCTTATCTTACACTATAGCTCACATTAGCAATACTGCCTCCTACGTTCTGGAATAAGGCACTGGCAGCCCAACAATTTCAAAATGGACTTTCATAACTGGAGTGATAAAATAACAAAGCTGCGTTCTGCTCAGACAACAGGATCATGGCAGTGAAACTAACTTCTGCTTTAGGCCAGCAGCAAAGATGAAAAGGCGTAACTTGCTTACTTGCCACCCTGCTCTCCATCTCGTAGCTCGATGAACAATTCTGTCTCCTTGCTAGGTGGCGACATTGTTAACACAAGCAAAGCAGCCCGACGGACTGCTGCATTGACCTGGCACCGAAGATCAGCTGAAATTCAAAGAGAAATGGGCAGTGCAATCGTAGAAAAGGTAAAAGAAAAGTTGCTCGTAACAGTGAACTGCGGCAAAGTAAAAAAAGAAGAAAATATCTGTTAAACCAGATTTTGGCTCAGCTTCATTTACCGTTGCAAAGAGGGGCCCTTTAAAGAGAGCCAGATCTTGCCTCACTTCTGGCAGGCTAGCACATGCATGCATATACACATTAATGGTATTTGCAAGTGGCTAATGGGCTCAAATTCTAGTGCCACCGATTTTTCTGATTGCCACATCTCTTGGTGGGCCTTCTCACAAAGTCGGGCAGCCAAAAAGCCGGACTAGCCCATGACCGTAGTGATACTCTGAATCGCTTCTGACGAAGGACCATAGTGTTTGAACCTGACGCTGGTTAGAGCGTACGAGTCTTGAGTCGAACTCTTCACTGGGGAGTGAAACACGAACCACATCTGCAGGCTGAGTTGTTCTAAACTGGGTTTGCCCCCGAAGGGGCGCAGCGGGGTTTGCGGAGCCTCCTCCAAGCACACACCCCTGAAGAAGCCGAGCGCCGGGCCGGGGGTGGCTTGTACCCATTTTTACCGGTGGGTGTCCGGCGGTGGGTTTCGAACCAACCACCTCCCGCAGCCGAGGCGGACGGCCAGGCCACTAGGCCACGACTGCGGTCTTATCTTGTAGTCTTATTTGAACATTTTAGATCGATGTACTACCCCAGGTGTGAACAAGAGTCTCCAGAAGCATTTTTCATTATAAGCTATGCATGTATTGCGTCTCAAAATTGAGAAATATGTGGTCTACTGTTACGAAATTTATTGCCGCAACCCTAATTGGTTTTGCAATACGATTTTTAAGCCCACAAGATAGCACTAAAGGCTGGTATTCTGTGCTAAAGTAATTGCCTGAATGTATGCTAAAACCTCCATATGAAATATGTTTCTATTTGATTTTTCGAAGTACTCTAACCTGCCCACTATAGCATTTAAATTTAAGCAATCATTCATGAGTCCAGTGCTCTGCCTAAGGCAACCGGTACTGCTTGCAAGTTCAACAAAGGGAAGCGCCCATCTTATAACACATACAAAAATGTCTGACATGCTCATACCCCTAGATTATTGCATTTGTTACCTTTCTGTACTGGCTCTGCCCCCATTTAAAGCTGAAGCCTGGGAATTTAAGCAGGGAGCAATTTAGGGACAACATTTGGAGTGGCCAGATGGAGTCCGATTTGCACAGCGTATTTTTTTAATGTTGCCGAAAAAAACTAGGGGCCACTGCAGTCTTTCTTAAAAATTTGAGGCTCGGAGCGGGCGGTCACTCTCCCCCAGCCTTTCCAGATTTTAGGGCGTTAAAACAAAATAAAACTCATCACGCATAGTGCTAGGAGAGTGCATGAAGCGCCTGACGACACGTGATTTGTATTCACAATTATTCATGTCAGAGATATGATAGACGTCACTGTAAGGATGCAGACTTCCTACATCTGTCCAACGTATGCATGCCATACTACTTCCTGTGCTGCTGCGCTGTGGCTGCGTGCATAGAGTTCCTCAATATTACCTAGCGTCACCATCTGTGTGGGCTGCTTAAGGAACACATCATCCACCATGGGAATGCCAGGAAGACAAAGTTTCTTAGTTGCGTGGCTAGTGCTGGGTTGGAAAAAGTGTATTCTGCCTCAGAATCGGTAGCTGTGCCACAGTGCTGAGTCACAGTGCTCTCTGTGCAGAATAAGTTATTTTAATAGTGCGTTTTTCTCTTCAATAAATTTAACACAAGTGAAAGGTTTGTTTAAGGCAGGTATGAAAACTTTCACAGAATTACTTTGAGGTTTGCCTCGAGAAGAGTCGTATCTTTACTTAAGAAGTAAAAGTAGCACAGCGCAAAAAAAAAAAAACGGAAAGAAGAGGAAGACACAAACAACAGGACTGGCGCTGACTAACGACTGTAATTTTATTGAAAATGGTAGAGCTTTAAATGTTTTTTTTGCTGCACTACTTTTACTTAAGAAGAACCACCGACCAGCCCAAACCAAGATTTTTACGTATTGTTACTGCTGAATCTATGCTTGAGGCTCAACAATACTCAAGCCAGATACGAAAACTCATATTCCCAGAATTCCTGTGTCTCTCCATGGTGGATGAAGCGCAGCGCCGCCAGCTTTTCTTCTAGGTAATGATGAGAAACTATGGGCTGTTCCCCAGGCGGCATATACACTCAAACCTCATAGTAACAAAACTGTTTATAATGTAATAATGAATATAATGAAGGAATGACTGTTCCCCTTGGAAGCTCGGTCAACACGGGCTATAACGAAGTAATAGCCGGGCCTCTTCCAACTTTGTTATAACGAGGTTCAACTTACATGGAGTTGCATGCCACATTAGCGTACATCCATCAGGAGCTGCATGCGCGCTTCCATGCAAGTCAGGCAAAAAAGGCTTAGTGTGACTTCTAAGACAAACTTCTAACGTTCACATCTACAGCTTTTGTCAAAAGAATAGAGCCCAAAGGGAGTGCTTTCCAAAGAGGCTTCTGAGGACGCAGTGCCAGTGTTCCAAAGATGGAAGTAAGTTTCGTCTTCACCCGTCAGAGCCTCATTACACAGTGTAAGAGCAGACACCCTTGGCTATTTACTTGAAACACAGGCTATACTACCTGTAATTACGCACACGCACTGCGTCTCGTAAACTATGAGGCTGTGGGTTACCACCAGCGACCACTCACCAAGCTCGCGAGGCCGCAGGCAGTTCGTTGCAGACCGTGACTCGATAATAATCCTCTGGTCCAGCACCTGCAGCCAGAAGACATTGTGAAGTGCACAAAATATCCTGGGAGGATTTGCGATGGCGGTGCGTCGACAGTGGTGCGTTGGACAGCGGAGTGCTGTGCGTGCCAGCCCGGCGTTGCGTGTGTGCGAGGCGACGGCGACAAAGAGCGTGGCGAGCACGAGGAGCGGAGAGCTGATGTGTCAGAAAACCCATGTGTGACTGAAGACAGCGCAGCGGAGATCGGGTCATTCAAGCGTGGAGGTGGCAGCCGTCGGACGTTGGGTCCGTGCTGCCGTGACCTCCCTTGGATCACCGACGCAAGACTCCTGCGTTCCTTGCAAGTGTGAAGGTGGCAGCCGATGGACTGAGGGTCCGTGCTGCCGAAAGGCACTCTTGGATAGCCTGCTTTAAGCCTCTGGCATTTCGGGACGCCGTTGATGGGTCCTGGCTACGATTCTCTCGCTGCTGTCAAGTTCTTCGGGCTGTTGGCGGGAGACCACCGGCGTCTCCCTGTGTTCCTCTCCGCTCCTATTACCACCTGGCTCTTTCGCCGCTTCCTTCGACGCAAGACCAGCGACGCGTCGCACAACAACCAACCGTGTCCGCCCTGTCTGCAAGGCATCCCCACTTCACCTGGGACGCTCAGTACCGGGTGGACTCTTTCCTTTATTCTGTGGTGTTGTAGGCGTGTTGTGTGTTGTTCTTGTTTTCGTTTCGTATCAGCTCTTTCCCTTTAAATTATAAATACGGCTTCGTTTTGTTTAGTTTGATCTCTTTGTTCTCTTGTTCGAACCTGCACGTGATAGCGTTCCCCTTCGGAAAGTCGCGGATGCGTTACCAATTCGCAACAGACACCAAGGTAAAAAAAAAGGAGGTACCGCCGTCAGCACGCTTAACGCGAAAGCTCGATTGCACGTCCTGCTCCGATATTACAGCCCCTGAGCGTCCCTGAGCGTCATGTCCTACCTACATTCGTCTGCGACTTCTCGCCTCTGTGACTTCTCGTGATAATAAAAACCTAAGCGGCCAAGTCGAGTCGCACGGGCAGCATTTCAGCGCTAATTCATAAGTCGCCTGGGTGTATACATGCAACAATTTTTTTTTTCTGTGAAACGACGATTTCCTAGAGCAGGTTCATAGTAAGACTTCTTTGCGATTTGCTGCTTGAATATTCTTCCAAGTGTTTCAGGATTTCGGTGGTCGTTGGTGTCGGCGGCATGCAGTTGGCTGCAATTTCGTGACGACAGCAAGGCTATCAGACAATCGGGCCTGCACTCGACCATTCGTTTTGGAAGCGGCCAGTGCCAAGCTGCATTTGAACTGCCCGAACTGATGCTGCATGCTGCCGGCACCACCGTGGAACTACCATGACCACAATCTTAACAAAGTGGTAGTTTGGGCTTGTTGGTATAGCATATTAGAAGACGTAGCGCAGCACAACGGGACAAAGGATAAGCGCTCGTCCTGTGTGCTCCTTTTCTCTGCCCCATTGTGCTGTACTATGTCTTTTTCTAATATCACCACAATAAACTGTCACACACTACAACAGTGCCTTGTGAGCTTTATGCACCTCACAAGCTTCCAAACAGTCAAAGGACATCATGCACATTGTCCAGAGTGTTCATCTCTTTAAGGCCTCTTTACAGCATCAGCTGTAAAAAGGTCTTAAGATTAGAGGCCTTAAAAGGAAGCTTGCATTTCCAGTTGCCTCATGCGCTCCATGCTAGTTGGCCACCTAAGTCCAAACACCTTCCCCACGTAAAACCGATGTTCGGTGCAGGTGGCACAGCACTCATTTTAAAATTATCACAGAAGGTGGAGGGCTCACCTTGTGGCGCCTTAAAGCCTTTGCTGCCTCAGCATTTTAACGTCCCATTTGTTCAGCCTCTGCGCCAGCAAGTGAACGCCGGACTCGAAGCAGGAATCGGGAAGGCCCGTGCATACCAGAAAACTGCCTGCCAGTTTTTCAAGTGCTGTTTTCTGAAATAAATATCAATTTAAAAGAAGAACATGTTTCGCTCTGCAGACACCAAAGTGTAATCTCGCCGCAATTTTTGTATCTGTTTTAGAAAGCGAATTCTAACAAGAGCACACAACTGTAAAGTGCAATTAAGTCAACACTCAACAGACTTTCCCAGCCGCGGGGCCACAAAAAATCGGACCGCGTACAAAACTCATCGTACAAACGGGTAGTTCAACTGGACTGTTGTCAAACGTTTCCCGCCTTTTTTCGGGAGCACGCAAAAGCTGGTAATTACGCGTGTTTTACATGACCATGAGTTACGCTGGGCTGGATTGACAAAAGATATAAAAACACGCTCAGCGCTTGCTCTTTTCCGTAGACCTGCACAGAGCTTTTGAGCAGAACTTACGATAAAACGGATGAGTTTTTCCCTCCTTCCGGGCAAGCGGGCTCAGCGCTAGTCCTGGGTTATCTGCTAACACAAAATATTCGGGCGCAAGGAAGTTGACAACGGAATATCGAGTGTCAGATAACAGGCAATCGCTCAGTATGTGCATACTAAAAGATAGAAAGAACAAACTACTCACGTGCAACACGATCTCACGTCCACCCCGCCGACCGGCCATAGTGGTACTGAAAGCAATGCTCGGCTCGGGCCTTGGGCAATGCCGGCAATGCCTTGGGCTCACTCAAACAGACAAAAAAAAAAAAAAAATTGCCGGACGTGACGTTGTTTCTTCAAACTGGATGCGACGTCATGGGTTATTTCGACTGGTTGTAGCAGTCACTGCACTGCCCGCAGATGCATGGCAGCAAAGCCAATAGTAGCCAATCCAAATCCAAATCTGCATGTGGTTGACATTTGCGTGTTGACATAACCGAAAGCTGTGTGGTGCTGGTGTGTGGCAGTTGCAGCTGATGTCGTTTTGTGCACCGAAACACGTCGTTTTGAACAATACGGTGCTGTGACAACGTAGCTGTGTTCTTACATGGAAGGAACTCGTCCTAGGAGCGCGGTAAGTAGAATGCAACCTTCGTAGCCGGCTCTCGTGTGGTCTTTCTCGTACGGCAACTGCGTCGTATCTGCAATAAATACATGAAGTTGAGAATAAAAAATAATTTCTGATTATGTTGCAAGTCAAGGGAGGCGGTGGCGGCTTTCTGCATTTTTGCCAACCACCGTCAAGGGCTGAAATAACATTACAGCGGCTGCAATTTGAATGGTTTGGTGAACGAGTTAATTTAAACTGTAGCGTATGTGCATGCTTCTTGTTGCCATTACAGTTTTTGAAGTTAGAATAAAATTTATTCTGCATGTTCAGGTACCCTTACTCTAAATACGGTCAGTTACGAATGAAACAGATCTCCTCAGTTATTTTTTTCTTTAAGGTTTAGTCTTGTTAAATTTGCACTTGTGAAGGGACCGCTTTAATGCGCCTGCCAAGACATTCTCTTCTTGCACTCTATGTTATGCCAAAGAACCAGCTCCAGTAAAAAAGTGACCACTCACGGCACTTGGGATCATAGAAAACACCATTGGAGTAGAAAGAGAAGGAACGCAGAACGTGGAGAATCACGGCCTCTACGGTACTACTGGGAGCCGGTACTGTCTATTTCTTGGCTTTATTTTTGTGCCTGTGTTCACTTAGAACCGAGTGTGCATGCAGAAGTGTAAAATATGAAGAAGTATAGATGTTGCTGCACTGTAGGACATGAAGCGAGCGCGAGTGAAATCGTCAAACGGCTGTTACTCTTGTTCGTTTTTTTTTGTTAGAGTGCAAATGTAGCTTTGTGAGGTAGAGTTGGGCAATGAAGACAACAAATTTGAACTCGGACCGAGCCAGGTAGCATGTCCAAGTACCAGTGCCGAAGCTAGAGCAATATTGCAACTGAACAACTTCAGGAAAAAAAAAAATGCTTCCACCTCCGAAATGGAGCCATTGGTAAGACAAGAAAAAGCTGCTTGAGCAGAAGCTAGAAGATGGGGTGGGTATCAACAATTGGCACATGCTAATGAATTGACACCCTGGTGCCTGCTGCCTCTAAGTCATGGGCACATCACACATTTTTGTCTGCACTCTCTCTGATGTGACGCAGACTGTACACAACAAAGTGGCTGTGACCACAATGAATGTTGTAGACTATGAAAGCAGTATGCCTGGACGCCTGCAGCTTTGTTGTCGTGGCATCATATTGCAGGGTACGCTGTGGTTAATATAAATGAGTTGAGAAACTGCACATGGGCCTGTACAGAAGGGGCGCATTGTTAATGTGTGAGCTGTTATACATATTGTTATAGAGCTTGTGGCTTGGCTCAAACGTATTGTGTACTACTTGCCGTAGTGGTTATGACATTTGGTTGCTGAGATGCGGGATTAAATCCTGGACGTGGGAGCTGCATTTCGATGGAGGCTATGGTCACGGGCAACTAAAGAATGAAGCGGCAGGTGCCCCTCAAAGGAGGCCCTTCGGCCTATGGCATCGACCGATTTTCATGATGCTGTGGTTAACCAAATTAAGCCGTGGTTGTTTCCCTTTCATCTCCCACACCCTGTGGTTTCACGCTAGACAGCTCAAGGGGTAGAGGGGGAGAATTGGTCAAGCAGGAGAATCAGTCTACTCCATTGGCTGGAGGGGTTCCTTTGAGGGGCTTTTCCCGCTTCGTTCTTGAGTTGTATCCGACTATAGATGCAAAAGCACCTGTGTGCAGTGTGATATCTGAGCACGTTAAAGAGCTCCAAGTAGCCAAATAGGCGGAGCATGAGCTGTGAGGGACTGCAGTGGGCTACAAGGGACACTGCAGTCCCTCACAGCCCACATGCAATTTACATTAAACTCCATGCACCATACCTATTGTGGTTTACTTTCTAAGCTCATAAGGAGGTGCAGAGTCCAACCCCCGTGCCGCCAGATACCCACTGGTGATATAATGGGTACCAGCTTTTCCCTGGCCTTGTGCTTCTCTGGGGTGAAGCGTTTGGAAAATTTATCTTTGACCGCCTCTTATCTAAAAATAAATGCCTTGTGCCATGTAACTCTTTGGCCAAAACTGGCCTTGCAGAGTCCAACCCCCAGTGCCGCCAGATACCCACTGGTGATATAATGGGTACCAGCTTTTCCCTGGCCTTGTGCTTCTCTGGGGTGAAGCGTTTGGAAAATTTATCTTTGACCGCCTCTTATCTAAAAATAAATGCCTTGTGCCATGTAACTCTTTGGCCAAAACTGGCCTTGCGGCATTAAAATTCAAGATCATCGTCATCCAAACTCATTACATTGAGGCAAAAAAGGAGGGAAAAGTTTATTAGCTGCGTGAAGCTCGTTCTGTTTTTCATGCCACTGATCTTAGTTTTTTATGCTCTTTGCTTTTTTCATGTCCCCAAAATTTTGTTTTACACAGACGTACCTTTGAAACTTCTACAGATTGGTTGATTCAGACCTGGGTTGAAGGAACTGTGTCTTGGGGGAGGGGCTTTGGATTTTTTTTTAATTGCTGGCATTACCCGTGCAGTTGTAAGTTGCAGCAGCTTGTATGACAAAGGAGAATGGTGCATTAACAAAAAAGTTTACTCCAATATATTGTTTACACGCAGTTGTAACGAACAAAGATGAAGGTTTATTTCTCTACCTTGGACTGGGGTACAGAAACATGCTTCTGAAAAAAGGTGATTACGTGCACAACAGAGCGTCTGTCTCCATCGTTTTATGGTTCAGAGGGCACTCCACTGCTTTGACTTGATGCTGGAGTAATTTGAGTGCACCCAGATGCACACATGGCCATTCATTCAGCTGTCCTCGCACCGTTCATCGAAGAGGGGTGAGGTAGGCGCTTATGGGTTTAGTGTGCGGACCACTGCTGTCAACAACAAATATGTTGTAAAATTTTGTATACATCAGCCAGCATACACTGATTCTAGAGCGAAAGTGGCAGCCGCACTCTATGTGCACCCTCTCCATGTTCTTGCTAACCATGGTGGCAGCCATTATAGTAACGCCTTTCGATAGCCTGATTTTGCACTGCAGACCAAATATACTATGTACATACAAATCTGGAAACAGCTATCTTTTCAAATCGCCCAGTCTAACTGGTACCATGATCACTATAACCGCAAAAATGACACCTGCAGGCAGCGTTCTTGCAATGTTTTTTATTAAGATCAGTGTGCTCAGGAGCACAAAATTATTCTCTGTAAACAAATTTGTGCATTTGCTGAAACAGCAGGTTGTCAGTTTTGCATCTCGTTTTGTGCAAGCATTCTTGGCAGTACAATGATGGCACTGCAGAGGGTTAGCACAACCTGTTCTCTTTGCTTTATCCCTCTGTCAATAAAGTACTAGAGAAAGGTATGTGCTCCATTGGATGCTACTGCAACTAGAAAGCCTATATACATATGTAGTCTTTGTCAAAAATATACGCCCAAGGGATTTTCTTCTGGGCATTGCAGCAGGGCTCGTCTGATATCGTCAGCTATCGAAATCTCTCGAAGGTGAAAGGAGCTCTCGTCCTCCCACATCTGAAGCTAAAGGCTGCCAAATGTGCTAAAGAACTTCCCCTGCACAGCTTAGAAGCATACCCCTTGGGCCGTATATTTTTGACAAAGGCTATACATTCATACTTCAAATGGAATGTATCTCTGTGGGCTCTATAGTTGCCAAGTAGCCTCAAGTAAATGCTTTGCATTGCATTTTGCAGCACTGTGCTGGTGAAAAGGTAATGATGTAACTTATGACTTGCAAGTGTTTTGAGAGGTGTAGCCATCAGTCACACAGCAAACTGGAATCAGTTCCTCTTTCAGCATGCCGTTTGGAAGAAGAGCTTTTAGTACAACGGGCTGCAAATTCGAATTTGATTCTACTAGCCCATTGTGTTGGTGGGAATTCTGTTAGTATATTTGAAAGAAAGACGACGACTATTGAGGGCATCTTTCTCTCTTGTCAGGTTTGCAGTTCTAACAAAGTCAGTTGCTGTATGAACGGATGAATATCATTTGTGTTTGGTGTAAAGGGGGGGGGCTATTTAAAAAAGATTTTTCCTCTGACATTCTTAGCCCAAATGGTGCCTGTGGCAGAGAGTGAGTGGGATAACTTTCTGAGCAGAAATTAATGGATGGTAATTATTTTAATCAGCATTTCTTGAGCCGCCACAATCAGCGGCTACCTCCCAAAGTTTCGACAATTCAGGATGTGACGTCACTCCTACAGGGTTCTCCCTTGCCCATCACCAGCCATACACCCACACAGGCCGCAGATATGAAAGTGTTTGATATGCTCTTGCTTTGTTGTGCAGTCCGCTGCGTTCAGCTGTCTTGTGTTCATACCTCAAGATCCTTATCCTACATCTCATGGTTTTCTACTTCGATATGTGGAGCAACTGACACTGCACATGAGAACACCGAGGCGTTTCTGCGCACATGGTTGTAGAAATAGTGTTGTTGTGCCACTCTTTTCGGAAAATTGAGAAGCTGTACAGATTGTGGATTTGCCATGATGTCGAACAGGGATACCTTCAAGGCGTGATATTCTTTGCTTCGACCACTTTGTGGACATCATTTATGGCTGAAGCCTGGTGTTGAGGGGTCTAGGCATGTCATTGAAGAGGCAGTGCCTGAAGCTTAATGCTATGCCCTCTGTTTTCTGTAGGAAACATTAACAGGAAAGCGTCCATGGTGTATTTAAAAAGAGGAGGCGAAAAGAACTTGATGTTCTTGTGCGAAATTAGTTGGTCGCATGTCATGGTATGTCCAACAATTTTGGAGCAGCGTGCCATGAGAGTGTTCGTCGCGCACATGGGGCTTGTGCACGTTGGCATACAAAGTCGCGGTGCAGTAAACAACACAAAATTAAAGCCACTAGAGTTAATAAAAAAAACATGCACATCATGGCGCAGCAGATATCTACAAGGAAGGAGCCGATGAGTTTGCTAAGAGGCGGACAGGTGGAGCAACAAAAATGGTTTGGTCTGGTTTATGGAGCTTAACGTCCCAAGGTGACTCAGGCTATGAGGGATGCCGTAGTGGAGGGCTCCGGGTAATTTCAACCACCTGGGGTTCTTTAATGTGCACTGACATCGCGCAGTACATGGGCCTCTAGCATTTCGCAACCATCAAAGTGTGACCGCTGCGGCCGGGATCTAACCCATGTCCTTTGGGTCAGCAGCCGAGCACGTGGCCACAAAAATGTGCTGAAACTTAGTTTAGTGCAAAAAAAAAGTTTTTATTGTTGCTAAAGGCTGTCTCAAAATTATTGCACACCATTCTTTAATAGCGTATGCTTACCGGGAACTAGAGTATTCCCCTCAATGGTCAAGGGATATCGGTGAACTGCCTTTGCTAAGAACTCCTTTGAATTTCTTTACTTCAAGGACTGCCATGTGACAGCTGGCACATCTTCCTCAGGATAAGGACCCTCTGAGATTAAAGGAGTTCAACGTGGCCGTATGACGGGGTATTAACACTCAGGTTGCTTCTCTGAGTCTTTGCAGCTTGGTAGCTTTGTTATCCTGTGTTTATTTCCTGAGTCGCTGTCTGCCTTCAGTTTGTTCTGCTCTTAAACTAGGCCCTCCCAGGTGGAAATTTCGCTAGTGGGGCCACTTGAAGTGGGTTATTGGATAGGTACCTGTTGCAAGAGGGACCACTTTCCATTTAAAAACCATTGGAAATTCCAATTGGAACCATTTGGATATTTCAGTTGGTGCCAATTGGATTTTAAAATTGGTTCCAATGGTGTTTTTAATTCACCAGTGGGACCCGAACAGTTGGACCTAACTGGACCAAACCAATTGGACCAGTTAGTTCTCAGGCAGTTATTGAATCCAGCAAATATTAACAAAATGTTCCTTGATTACAACCAACTTTTGCAAAATACACAGTGTGAGAAATATTCCTACAATTTACATATTATTAATGTGCAAAAGGAAAATTGATTTGTGTGGACTGCAGGGCGACACTCTCCCTGGTGGCATTTTTTGCAGCAGAATTGAAACTGAGAATTGCATATGCTTTCATGGAAATCAAGACAACACACAAGCATACATCACACACAAGAAACACATTAGTCAAACTATTAGCAAAATGTATACATCCACAGAACACATTGCTGTTCCCATCTATTACACCCAGGAACTCAGGAGAGAGGGTTACGTCACACTTTTGAAGCCGGCTTCCCCCTCTGCCCCCCCCACTACTTGGCCGCCGTCCCAGCGTGCTTGCGCATGCACAGCAAACAAGGCAGCAGACGACGCCACTGCGCCCAGCGTTAATACTAGCTGCGCCGGCGGCAAATACTCCCAGTAGTCCTTGCGAAAGCGCATGACTTCCGGCACACTTTCTGGCATGCAGCCTGGATAGCGAGAGCCTCTCCTGAGTTTTCCTTCCTCCATGTATTACTCTATTTATGACATTTATGAGACACTAATAGTAGGGCCAGTGGTACTTGCCCATTGAGTGCATTTATTTGATATAAGTTTGACTGCAGTGATTGTGCAAATGATGAATACAATTTAGTTTGTTAAGCTGCTCACAGCTCTTATAATATGGTTCACAGCTCACAGCAAGAGAACCATACTAATTCTCCTTTGTGTGTTGAATATGCAAATGTTCAAATGGATGTATTGGGCTCAGTACATTGGTCAGACCAGACTTAGGTAATCACTTATAAGTGATTAAAGTTCCCCAAATAACTGGTTGAGCATTCATAGTTGGCTGCACAGCCCTATGCAAAAGCTCAATTCTGAACAATTTCAGCTATATGTCATCAAGTGGCCCCACTTGATGCCCAGCTGTGGCCACTTGCAGTCTAGTGTGTCCAACTTTGCAAGCCACTTGTATTCCAAATGGTCACAAATTAATCTTGGTGAGGTCACCTGCTTTCGGATGGAACCATTCGTAAAAACCACTTGCTTTCAAATGGCAGCGCTTGAAAAGTGGGCCCATTTGTGAAACTACTTGCTTTGAAGTTGGCACCACTTAAAACAAGTGGCACCATTTAAAATTCCACTTCTTATTTTCACCTTGGTTGCTTGTGCCCTGCTGTAACAGGTGCCAGTTACTGCTGGTCATTTTTGGTTTCATTTGAACAATGGTGCCACGTTGCTCTGGGTTACTCGTACGGAAGAAGTTGGTTCAACTGGGAGGCACAAAGGCTGGCATGTGCTGAAATGCAATGGTCTATGAGAGGGACGACTTGAGCGGGGTGCAAAAATTGCGAACTCACCAAGACGTTTCATAGCGCGTTAAAACCGAAGTTTTCGTGGCGTCACTTTTTACATGACTTATGGTGAAATTGGCTTGCCCCCTATCACCCAGGGGACTCTGATGTGCCGCTATTTTTTGGAGGTATGAGCCTCTACAGAAGTTTCGCTACTATTTTACATATACCTGCCATTCGCTGCCATTAGGGCTCTTTAGGCAGGTTAGTATTGGAGTGAAGGAAGACGGTGAAACTGGTTATATCGCAGATTTTCTTGTCATCACGTGATCTCAGCCTACTTGAGACGTCATAGGCACCATTCGGATGCTGTAACCAAAACTCCAAAACTGTGTTGGGAAAGAAATTCACTTAGAAATTATTTACAGGGCGAAGGCGAATTCCATCCAGTGATCATTATTTGCTTTGGTCTTCAGCGTCACTCTATAGAGAAAAAAAAGCTGGAAAAATTGCTGTCCCAAAGTGGAGTATTCCTAAGTGCACTATGCCACCACCAAGAATTCCATTTTAGTATCACTGTTGCTGAACAAGCCAGCATATTTTCGAATCTTGGTGCATGTGAGGTAAGCTGCCGCGGCTGCTGGCCCGAAAGACGCGGGTTCGACCCCGGCCACGGCGGTCGAATTTCGATGGAGGCGAAATTTTAGAGGCCCGTGTACTGTGCGATGTCAGTGCACGTTAAAGAACCCCAGGTGGTTGAAATTTCCGGAGCCCTTCACTACGGCGTCCCTCATAGCCTTAGTCGCATTGGGACGTTAAACCCTATAAACCAGCATGTGAGGTATACCCGGTGTCGGAAGTTAATGGGGCACACGAGGCAGGCGTATTTTGTGCCAGCCACGGCATCTAATGTGAAATAGAATCCTGCAGCCTGGTTAGGGCAAGGACATGACGTATTGCCTGTCGTTTTCAGGTTGTGCGCCCAGGTTACGCAGAAATGGATTTTTTTCAGTGGACATGCCCTGTAGACGCATGATGCCAGGTATACGTGTCTATATGTCGGCCGAGGGAAGGGTTTAAAAAAAAGAGACTGGGACATGTTTCGTGAATTAAGCTGCAACAGTTTTGTTGAATTTGCATGGAGGAGGGGGCCATTTTTTTTACTTCACACTAGATAATAATAATGAATTGTTCAGACACGGAAGATGTGCGAAAGATTTCCAAGCAAAAAAGAAGGTATTGAACGTCAAGGGAAACTCAGAACGCACCCCACCCCTATTTTTTTTTTTCACGCTTTGAATGAAACGCGTGGAATCTGAGTTATCCCAGAGCAGCCACTCGTGCTCTGGTGGCTTCTCTGGCTGTGCGAATGTTTGCGCGCCGTGCTAGGGGCCATATGCAATGCCAACAGTAAGTATGGGAGCACTGCCGCCTATCGTATCGTGGAATGTTCAATACAAGTGTTGCTGACGCGTAAATACCGGATTTCTCGCGCTTTGAGATATATGGATTTCTCTTGGGCTATGACATCATTGGATGTGTATTGTGTGAGGGACGGCACCCGACTGTTCGGGACCGAGAGGGGGGTGGGCAAGTTTTGAATGGAATTTACTTCAGCCAATGACATAAAGCGAAAAACACAAATAGAATGGAATCGGTACAAAATTTTCACATTACACCAGCTGAAGAGTCGCTATGGCTTGTACCCAAGGCCACACTGCCAGGCGAAAGCGCGCGTTGTTTGTGCTGTGTGTCAGCAGCTTATCGTGGCCGGCATTCCAGACGGCGTGGGGCCGCAGTCATCCAGAGTTTCTGTATTATACCAGTCAAGAAATTCCTAATCGAAACTCAGGAATGTCCAGTGGCCAGTTTCTTGAGGTTAGCAGACGACGCTTACACACTCCTTTAACGAAGGTCACCATCGTGCTTCCCGTTCACCTTCGACAGGGCCGCCGGAGTCTGCAGCGACAGCTAGGGCAGCACGGGTGAATCTTCAGGCCGTAAAAGACATGTGGGATGAGCTATCACTTGACAAATGTTTGTGTTTCATTAGATGTTGTGGGGTTGGGCTTGGGGAGATAAATACGTTCTCCCCACTCAATCGCGGCTGACACGGTTCAAAGCCGCCCGGACCCCACCCCGTGATCGCGTACGCTACCGAGCGCTCGCCGACCACGGCGGGCCTTGCTCTGGGGGAACAAAGGAACGACACATTGGTTGACACAAACAGGCATTTATTGCTACAGAAACAATAACGTCAGCTAGCAACAAGGTACGCTAATGAATCAAGGTCGTCCGACTCACCAGCAAGGTTCCGAGCGAATGTTCGCCCGCGCTAGGACAAGAGATATATACTCCGAAGGCCGGACGGGACGAGTACGGGAGCCTGTCTCCTCATCGCTTCCTCGCCCCGCCGGCGAAGAACGGAGCCGCGAGCGACACGTCCGCCCGCGCCGACGATCCCAGCCGAAGCCCCCCTGCCCCCTCTCCCGCGCGCGGGCTTTGGCAGTCTCGCGCGCAGCGATGCTGGCGCCCTCCCTTGCCAGTTAATGTAACTGACAAGGGAATGCGCTCAGCCTCGAGGTGAGACTGCCGCTGCACGGTGCCTCGCGGGAAAGCAAACTCAAGGGGCTGCAGGGCAGGTCCCTACAACGTTACCCACATTTGTGGACACCGCTCTGAATGCAACGCACAATTAGCGGCATAGTATAGATGACTCTGCTAACGAATGCAGTATGTGCCTGTGAAAGCTGATATTTTAGACGAGTCATGCTATGCCTTTTCATCATGCAGCGAACACTTTCAAATAATTTTCTGCTCACATTTTTGCTTACAGAATTTGTTAAGTCACGTTTGAGTTTGGCCTGGCGACTTAGGTTTGAGCTGAGCCGCTAGTAAGCATGGCTCATTGCAGTCTTGGGAGAGAAAGAGAAACAACTTTATTGCCATAGAATGTCAATAGGGCAGGTGGGCCTAGTGTGGCCCCCAAGTGGGGACGACTTCGTGAGCCCACGAAATGAGTGCCAGTTTGATTGGTCTTGTCTGTTCCTCTGAGAAGTTGGTTCCATCCCTCCTCGGAGGGAGCTGGCAGTAAGGTTCGTGGGGGCGGGTTTCACGCGCAACCCCAGACGATATGTGCCTGGGTGGCGATTTCTTCCTGGCTACAATTTTGGCAGGCGGGGTTGTATTCTCCGTCTGTGGAGTGATAATCTAGAATGGCTAAGGATCGAGTGTGTCTGCAACCTGCGGAGCATGCATGGTGGCTTGCGCTCGATTTAAGTAGCAGCTGCTTGTGATTTGTAATTGGCATGTCATAGATGTCACGGACATGTTGAAAATTCAGTAGCAATAGAAACATCGCGCGAAAGCTTCCCTAGTTGTGCTACGCTATCTACTGCGGGAATCTGCCGCCGTGGTCCACTGAGTGAACACGCCACTCTTGACAGCCCTCCCCTTTACGTGCATAACCTACCCTTCCACCGCAGAGCCCTTGGCGCATTCCAGTGCAGAATAAGTGTGCTTTTGTCCATTTTGTCATTTTTACGACTGTATAGTGTGCAGCTAAACTTGGACAAGGACTAGGCAGGTGATATGTGCGCTAGTGAACAAGTGTCTCGTAGTAGTGAGTTCGAATCTCTTGGTGTGCACATTTTTTTTTGTTTTTACTACCGTTCTTGCCTTTCTTTTCATTTGTTCCTCCTCTGAAAGCTGTTGGTAGCAGGAAGTCCGAATAAAAATGGCCGAGGAGATGTATGTTATTCAGGTTCCGTCTTTGCCAAAAGTAACCAGGCAATCGGGTTTGTTCCTGAGCCGTGCACTTGGTGCTGTTGGATGTTTTTTTTTTTGCCGAATGTGCTGTCTTGTTCGATTTATTGAGTGTTGTCTTTTTTGTTTATTTCTGTTTCCCTTTGCCGAACCTAAAGTATGAATACTCGCGTACTGCTAGAAAAAGATTTTTATGTATTTATTTATATTTTGAGATGTAAAGGTCTGTCATGTACACCTGGAAGCTGCATGAAAGAACTGTTTTATCACGTGGTTAGCGATTACTCTCCAAGCATGGGCTGGAACCATAGTTTGTTTTTTTAGGTAGTTTATGCAGATGCATGATCCCTGTTCCGAGATCGATGAAGGAATGAACGGACTTGCATTCTGGTTCGCTCCCGCTGAATCTGTCTGCTGCAGAGTACATTTCGTTCAAACGAAATCAAAGACTAAGGCCTTTGGCTGCACTCGTTGCACTAGTTCCGCGGCGGCGCCGCCAGCGTGCAGCATCATTTCAAGTGCAGCTTGGCACTGGCTGTTTCCGAAACGAATGGTCAGGTGCAGGCTTGGTCGTCTGCTAGGCTTGGCGTCGCCACCAAACTGCAGCCAGCTGCGTGCCGCCGGCGTCAGCGGGCGCCAAAATCCCGAACCACATAAAGAATTTTCAAACAGCAAATCGCGATAAAGTGTTACCATGAGTCAGCCCCAGGATATCGTCGTTTCACAGAAAAAAAGTCGTTGCATATATACACACAGACTGTTTACGAATATGCGCTGAAATGCTGCCCATTCGGCTCCACCTGACCGCTTGTTAGGTTTACAATTATGACGCCACGAACAGTTCGTCACCTAGCTCCTCCTCTCAGGAAAGAACTGCCATCATTTCGTAAAGAGACAATTAACTGTCACATCTGCGCTCGCCGCCATATTGCTGCACTACGGCCCCACTTTGGAGAGTGCAAGCCAGCCGAGAATCCGTGCTGCACTAGGCTGGCACTATTGCAAAGCGGAGACGGAAGTGCAGCCGGCCTGGCAAAACGAATGCGAAAGTGCTGCACTCCTTGTGCTGCCCAAGCGAGGAGGGACGGAGGGGACAGGACAGCACGCCGTAACGCAGAGACTGTGGCGCGCGCCGCCAGCAGTGATGACAATTATCGTTGTCATTGGTGGCGCGGATGGGTGCTGTGATCATAATCCATAAGTAATTTTTTTAAACGGTCTCGAGGTGTGGGCTTCCGCTATATATAACCGCTTCATTGCACCGTAAAATTCATTCAGTTGTAATCAGCGATTTAACAAATGCATCCTTATATAGTGCTTACGAAAGAAGCCAAGACTCATTGAAGCTGAGGAAAGCATAATGAGAATATTTCCAATGACTGTGTGCTTGTTTCGTAGGCATATCCCAACGAACTCATCTCTTTACCCTTGTTCGCTCAATTCCCAGATCGTGGAGAGGTTCAAACTTGCAGGATATACAAATTAGGGCCCCCGTATATGTGCTTCTTCAATTTATTGTGAGAACTCAAAGCTGTGACCCTTATCCAAAGTGTTCTGTTCAAAAACTATGGCTATGAAACCTCGAGGAGCAGCCGTTCACCGTTTAATTTATGGTGGCAACGGGCCCTTTGTGCGAGTTCCTCGAAGGTGCCAGTTTACGCATGTCTGCTTTGGTTTCACTCCATCAGTAGCAGTGTCCAGGGGGCTTCTAAGCAGAAGCATGCGTGCAGCGTCAAGTACATCGTGCTGCGAGAGTAGCTCGTGTGACCTTGATATTGCCGCAAATTTTTGTAATGGTTATTTGTACTAGCAATAAAGCCGCGTGCCGACGGCATTAAGCATGAACCTATAAACATTACAAATATTTGCGGTTTTAATCATCGGACGGATGTTGTTTCGGTCGACAACTAGGCAGTTGACAACGCAACGCTAGCTATAGAAACAAATTTATTTTGGTATTAATACTGTTTCCATTTACTGTTTTTAGCGATTTTGTTGTTTTCAGGCTTCTTGGTCATTAGCTTGTTTAAATGCGCACATTTTCGGTGTTTAAGCGCGTACACACTCACGTGCGTGTGCGTGTGTGCTTTGCCATTAGACGCGGCTACCGGGGAAAAGGAGAATCCTCGTGTATACGTCACCTCAAGTTGTTTGTAGCACTGTGAAAGATGGAGTTCTCTGGTCCAGTCAGGGCCAAGGAAGGCAGCAAATAGTCCCTCAAATCATAACGAGGTGTAGAAGCGCAAAAACACTAGTACACAGCAGAGAAGTGTACGGGGCCTACCAACAGGCCCAAATTGTTACTCTTGTGTCCCTCAAATATTTAGAGCAGTGTTGAGACTATTTTTGGAACAATTATTTCAGTAATTGAAAAGGTAGTTCAAGTACAGCGAGCGTTTCATTCACTGGTTAAACTAGCAGGGAAAGTCCGCACGAACACAGCACTGCGGATGTTTGCTGCGAAAAGGTGCGTCGCCGTTCGTAAACATGGCATCGCCAAGTCGGCTGAGTCTCGTTATGGTGGCTATAGTCTCGTGCCGGCGTGCAACAGCTGGACACTGGTGCTCTTTCCTTCCCAGGGATGGAGCCACCAGTCGCGGGGTGAGAGGGACGGAGGAACACGTTTTGCAGCGCACGCCGGTCTGGCTGGCTCAGATCGCCGCAGCCTTCACAGCGCTGTAAACGACTTGAGGTGACTGCGGTTCATTCGTGCGTGCTGCCTTTCAGTATATCAAATAACTGCGACCCTGTGCCATGTGTTCTGTAAATATATGACAATAAAACTCAGATGGTAGTTGGCGCCTTCTCCATCCTCATGTTCTCTGTCCCCATCTTGAGCGCTAAAACCTGGGGGTTCCTGCGTGGTTCGATTGGGTGGGCAAGAGATGCGAGCTTGAGTGTGGGACGATTGCAACCGAAAGCATGCGCGGGTTAAATCCGAACGACATGCAGCAAAAAAAAAATATCAAGGTCAAAACTTCACACGTGATGTGAGCCTATGTTTACTGTACTGTATGCATATGTATGTCAGGCCTGTGAGAATTCTTCAGCCGAGAGAGCGTGCTTGCTTTTGGCGCGCGGCAGTTGGACGGAAGGAAACGAGCAGACTAATAGCCTCGACCTCCCCTTGCTGAACCTCGCTCCGCCTGGGACGATTTTCCTGCGACCGACTTTTCCGAGGTTGTGCGTTCTTCCTGCGCGTCAGCTGGCACGCGTGGTGCATTTTCTATCCCACAGCAGGTGGATTGCGTGCGTTCATTTGAGGCCGAAAAGAAAACAAAGGCAGGGTGTCTCGCTTCGGTTCGCCAAATGAGCTGGGAAAACATTTCAGTCCGACAGTTGCTTTCAGTTTGCCTGTCGTCGTCGCAGCGGAATCGCAGCATGAGGGAACGGAGCGGGTCATTTATTTTGGATGCTCATCCTTAGCTGAGTGTCGCTTGAGCAGAGCTGAACTTGGCACTTCATCATCTTGTGGACGCATCGATATTACGGAGCATTTTCACTAGTCATGTTTTGTCGCCAAGCTGTTTTAATTTCGTGCGCAGCATGTCATGGGAAAACGCGCCGACAGAGGCTGCGGACCTTCTACACTGACACTCTCTCTCTTGCACTCCGGCGCATGATGCGCAGACTACACCAGATCGGCGCGGACGCCAACGCTGATCCGCTTCTCCCAGAACCAGGCGGCACAGGGCTCACCTGAGCGTGTTTCCCTCGTCTGACCGGTCGTCTAGAAAGGAATCCCACATGTCCTGGACGTATCGCCTCCGGACGCTGTCTCGTTATGCTGATTTGAACATGTTACCGGAATGCTACCGCGGCGTGCTCAGCCTCGCTTCTCACCCCTCTTGCTCGACAGACACCGTTCCCTATTATCCTTCCCATCTTGCCTCGGCTTGCAGGAGAAAGCATAGAGTGGCGCTCTTTTCCCTCCTACAATAACCGCATTTACCACCACCGTAAGAGCTCTTGCGTAGTTGTTACCGAAGTGACAGCTCTGTGGCCTGTCCTCTGTGAGGCCTCTCGATCAGAGAACTCCGCGGGGAAAGAAGAAAAAAATGGGGTGAGGGGGGGAGGAATTATGTTCACCTCCGCTTCCCTCTAGAATTGAAGTATCCTCTCCTCGAAGTTCAAAACACTGCAGGGAAATCGCTGTGCCTTTCGTCGGAAGTGCGTCACACTGCCGCAGCGCAGGCGCCACACACTAAGCGCTTTGAGGAGCCGGGGCCGTATTCCATAAGCTGTCCATTTTATAATGGGCGTTTCGCGTCCGTCTGATCCTCGGTCAGTGGCCACTCAGATATACCCGCGGCTTTCAAGCGTCTGTCGAAAGTGGACCGGCCATTGGGTAGGAGGCGACCGGACCTCACCGTTGGCTGCATATCGCAGCCAATGGCAGACATTCTTTTCTTGACAGCGCTTAAAAAACACGCACAGAAGACTTAGAAGACGACGCCACAGGCGCTGAACTTCAACTTTATTCAGGAACACCGAAACACTACATATATACCCAAAAACACAGGCGCCGACAAGCGGCGAAAATTTTATACACTCGTGGCAAGAATCTGCCAGTCCACTGCCGAAACTGTGACCCCAAAAAGGCATGCCACCCAATGTTCGAAAAAGCCACTGTGTTAAAAAAAGCACCGGAACAAGCTGACACGTGAAATAGTGGAAGCTACCGAGATTTTCAGGCACGAGGGTGAATGTGTAAGCGCACCCACGGTTTCATTGTCGGAAAAAGAGTTAGCCTTTCTTTCTGGATCTGTTTGACTTAATCTTGGTTTTACAAAGCAGTTACAATCTCTGCTTTTTTCGCCAATCTCCCTTTTATCGATTTTATTATTATCTTTTTCTTGCTTTTAGACTTATTTTTTGTTTAATTTCATTTTTTGATATTTTATCTTTCTCTCTTGGTTTTACTGCATCTCATCTTATACCTTTAGCCGTGTTTTTTGTTGGCTTCAGCTCTCTTGCTCATCCCATTTTTTTTTACCCTTTTAGTTATCTAGCGCACTTCATCTTCTGTGTTTAGCTGCGTTAATTGTTGGCTTCATCTGTTTTGTTAAATTTTCGTTTGCGTACCCGATCACTAATGTGTTTTCATTGCGTGTTTTTTTCTTCCCACTACGCCTTTCCCATTTTTCACCACGTTTGATCTTGGTTGGTATGTATGTTTTGGTTCAAAGTTATGGGACCCCTTCCTGCAAATTCCTTTTGTCGAACCGCACCACTATTTCACGTGTCGGAGGTTTTTCTTTTTTAAATGACTTGCTAATTTTTTTTTTGTCTCATCTTGTTCTGGTTTTATCCTGCCCTGTTCTATTCTTTGATTTTTAGCCCTTGTCATTTTACCACTACTTGTCGTATCATTTCTGTTGCCACGAGTGCATAAAATTTTCGCCGCTTGTCGGCGCCTCTGTTTTGGGGTATATAAATGCAGTGTTTCAATGTTCCTGAATAAAGTTGAAGTTCAGCGCCTGTGACGTCGTCTTCTATGCCTTCTTTCCGTGTTTTTTTAAGCGCTGTCAACAAAAGAATGGATCACCACCAACTAGCCCGACAACTTGTCCTATTCAATGACAGCCAGTGGGCAGGTCCGGTCACCTGCTGTTGAGAGAGCGGTGCGATGCGCCTCGCCATTGGCCGCATATTGCGTACAATTTCAGCCGATGGTGAGGTCCGGTCGCCTCCTACCCAATGGCCGGTCCACTTTCGACATACGCTTGAAAGCCGCGGGTATATCCGAGTGACAACTGACAGATCGAGGACCAGGCGGACGCGAAATGGCCATTTTAAAATGGACAGCTTATGGAATACGGTCCCTGGTGTCGTCAGACGGTGGAATCCTCATAAAATAGTCCCTTTTGATAAGTAATTTAAGCCAGCTGCGATGTTTCCTGGCACGGGCAGGGACACTTTATTTTTCGTGCTTTTATGGTCCCACAGTCATTTTTCTCCACTTAATGGCAAAAAAAGAAGAAAAAAAAAACTTAATTTATTTAACCGCAGGGAGTAGAGCTGCTGCTCGTCCGTTTCGTGACTTTTAAAGTGCCGAAGTAATTTCTCTGATATGACACTGCGCTGCATGCGGCAGGGATAGGGTGCCTCATCCTCATTGCGCACCTTCCCCCCGGCGCGCATCCAGGCACATGCATGAGGGGGGGGGGGGCTAACATCCGTCGGTTGCTATACTTGATCTTGAGTGAACATGTGCGCCGCTGTGAAGCGGCTGCTTGCCGGACGGCGTGCCATGTGCGAGGGTGGTTTGATAAAAATCGGGCAAATGTGTCTGAGTTGGGGTCACAGTTCATATGGTGACGTCTCGGCTGGCAAGTATACCACTCTCAAGTCAAGCTTAGACGAGACGTCAGCGAGAGGCGCTGCGTTGTTCATCTCCGATGTAACTGCGTTTGAAGTGAGCGTGCCAGCACTCGCCGCCACAATGCAGAGAGGCGATTTCCTGTATAGTTACCATTTATATTTGAATTGTACAGTCGCGCAGGTGAAATCCGATTTGGATGGAGGCTGTGTGCCATGGCCGAGGATATTTATCCATGGGGTGAATGAATTTAGAACGTATGTGAACATGCAGTTCAGGAGAAAAGCGCTCTGGAGGACCAGCTAAAGTAATCACTTCGTACGCTCTGGGAGAAAATCCGACATCGCCAAGAACGACCGTCGAATGGAGGTGTGCAAGATCGCTGGTGCTGTAGGCACGCCAAAGAGTGCGCAAAATCCTGTGGAGAGAATTGCGAATGAAAAGTGTGCGCGATGGGTGTCGCAGCAGCTTAGTGTCGCCCAAAAACGCACGCTAAATGGCATTTGCATGCAGTATTTAGCGATGCTCAACCGCAATTCACGGGGTTTTCTTTGCGTCGATTCGTGACCATATAGACAAATCGTGGATTGATCGCTACACCGCCGAGCTATATATAGATCAGCAGTGGAAGCATTAGACAATGTCTAGTGAAAGCGCTCTACAGAAAAACGAACAACATTTTATCAGCTAGGAAGGTTATGACCGCTATCTTTTTTTTTTTTTTGTGCAGCCACGGAACGATCCTTATCGTATGCTTGCAGAAGTCTTGAGAATAGACCGGAGCGTACTATACTGTATATAATTATTGAAAAAACTGTGCAGGATAACGCAGAAGGAAGTCCTGTTTCACCAAAACAACGCGCCGACTTTCGAATGCACCGCCACAGTGAAAAATTGCACGAATTTGGCTCCTGGTTGACTCCATCTCTCTTCCCCCGCCACATTTTCCAGATTTGACCCCGGCTGCTTTCTTGTTCGGCATATTGAAAGTCTGTCTCGGTGACAAATTGTCATGCAGCTAAGGTGCGATCGCTGCATCGCAGCCTGAGCGTGTATCGGTGACACTGTTGCGAACTGAAAATTTTCGTTTCTTCATCTGTCATCGGGTCAGGCCACGTTCATTTGGCTCGGCCAGGGGAAGCACGTCTTCTGCAGCAGTTTACAACTGTTCTTTTCACTGGACATTCTCTCATATACTCTAGTCCGCGGTGCTGCTACACTGGCCGATTCCGATGACAACGCGATTACGGGGCGGAAAGTGAATGGAATCGGATTGTAAAATGCCGTTTCTTTTTGCAGCTGCATTTCGGTCAGTTGTGAGTGAGCAAATAATCTGAACCTTGGTTGCGGGTTAGGTCGTTCTGCGCTACACCAGCGTTCTTTGACACCGCCCAACCATTCCCGCCGTGCTCTCCGCGGAAGGACATAAAAGGGACGAACGCGCGTGGTTCCTGGCTGAGCTGGGGCGGCAGCTTGGGCGAGGTTTTCCTTCCGGTGAGATGCACATCGCACTGTTCCCATTGTGTCCGCGTGTGATGCCCGGCAGTCGGGGCGAGATAACCACCCGCGTCGTATAACCTGCAGCTGCGCGCGTTTCGTGGCTGCCTTCTGCATGGTCCATGGCGTGTGGACCTGCGCGAGGCGGCCTTCTGCCGCGCAGTTTCTCTCGTTCACCGATCTGCGCGAACCGGGCAGCCGTGGTCAGCGTGGCCCGGATAGATTTCGTCGCTCACGTTTTGCGCGTTGGCCGGCTGATGGCTCGCCGGCTTGGTTCCTCTGGCTGGCCGGCCCTGTTACGTGGGCGCCAACGTGGGTGCGTGTGCACCCGCCGAGCGACCAGGCTGCGTGTCCCGCTCGCATGCGCTGCTGCGGCGCCACAGGGGTGCGCTGTGCTGCTGCCGGTTGTTGTCCAACGAGCTGAATTGGGCCGTGGAGGACCCCATTAATCTCTGTGACCATGGAATGAGGAGAGCAGTGGCAGCAGCGAAGGCTGCCGTGGTGCGTAGATCACCGTCCGCTTGCGCTCGTTGCGTTGCGGCTTTAAAACGGCCTAGTCAGTCACGTGCAAGACATGTGTGCTCACTCCTTCGGCTGTATCGCGGCGATCGTCGCACTGTGCGCGGCCCGAAGCTCAAGGAGCCTCATGTACTAAATGTCATGCAGCCGCAGCCTGTTTTTTTTCCCCCGAATGACCTTACTCTAGTGATGAAAAATTTTTGCATGTTCCTGCACTTGCCTCTCGTGCTTTTTTGTTTTTCTCTACGCGTGTTTAGTGCAGTGGCTTATGCGGCACCGCGCATTACGGACGACAGCTATTTATGCCGCGGGTGTAGTTCCTAATTGCTGTCCGCTGCTCGCACTTCAGCCCCTGCAAGGCATCGCTTTACAATTTTGATTATGCGGCGGGGATTCGATCGCGCAACCTTGGGATCAATAGCCGAACGCCACAGCCGGTGAATCACCGCGGCAGGAGTGGCGAGCAGTCGCGCGCCCGGCTTCATACCTGAATGGAGAGTTCGATGGGGGAAGACGAGCAGTCAGGGACAAGCGAACCTGAAATGACGAAGCGACGGCCTAGTACTACAGGTGGCTCCGTGAGACGACCGACAGTGCAGGGATAGCGCTTGTGAAAGCCCATTTGAGAAACTTTGGCGACAGGAGCAGAACGCTAGTAAAGAAAGTTGGCAACAATACACAGCTCCCAGGACGGATCGTAGCAATGAAACAGTTAGGCGCAACAAAGGCACGGCCCTCCGCTCGTCTAGCATCCATTGCGCTCATCCAGACGAGCTTGTCTGCACTCGCGTGTCGGTGTTTTGAGCAGCACGGTGGTGCCGGTACTTTTTGGTCGTCGCTCGGTCATTCGAGGTTACCCGAGAGTATCAGCATAGACGTAATCCGGTAACTCGGTATACGTCTACGCTTGTACATGTCCGCTGTACTAGAACTCTATAATAACGTATAAGTGTGCTCGCGTTTGAATCCGGCCCGGCAGTACTGTACTGCAACAAGCAACGAAATGACAAGAGAAGGCAGCATCCGAATTAGGAACTTCTTGTGTAGTTTGTAGCAAAAGCCGTCCAGTGGCGCCACATGCCCTAAAATATGCGGCCACTTTTGCGCTGTCGATGCTGAAACACAGAATAAAGCGTCGAAAAAGTTACCTCATCTTAATTTACATTACAAACGACAGGATGGCCCTGCGTCCCCTGCTCGTCCGAAGAATAGCAAAATGTACCGTCCTTGCGAGCTGTAGCCACGCTGTGGTGACCGCAGAAAAAACGGGCTGGCGGCGGAGCGTTGACGCTGCGGCCCTCCTCTGGATGATTACAAGTCTCCCGATCGCATCAGACGCGCTAAGGGCAGCCTGCTTCCTTCTGGCAAAGACGGTACATCATGCCTCAACTGTGTCGACAAATCCCCACGGGACACTGCCTAAACGCGCGGCGTAAGCTGGGGCTGCTCGTGAAGCCGTCGTCACTGTTGTGAATCGGTGCGCTCGTA